>JARJEC010040487.1:0-25193 GCA_030264575.1 Tachinus sp. AB-2021 | reverse complement strand
CCTGCATAGGTGTAGAAGCACTTTTTGCAGCAAGGCAGCTATCTGACATAAATAAGCTTACCTCCCCATAGATAACCCATGCGGGAAAGAGTAAACAGTACCATGGGCGAACCTCTCTTGGCAAACAGCAACCAGTGGTTTTTAAAAAAATACATGCACCGTTTTCTTTGAGGCGTAAGCGAAAATGTTGACCATTTTCAGGGAAATTTTTTTCTACTTGTTCCTTTTGTTGTGGAAACAAGGCGTATATATTTTCTAGAAAATCTGGTTTGTTTTCCTCAACAGTACAAACATGCTCTTTAGCTCCAATGGCAGCAGGGAGGGGAGGAGCTAAATGCGCATAGGGAATGAGACGAGAAATCTCTGCCCTTGATAAGGGAAAGCAGTTATGCGCATTTGCTATATCAGTAATACAGCAACCACCAGACTCTAAGGAGCATGTAGAACATAGTGGGTCGTCTCGTCCTATCATTATGTATATATCCTTAGCGAGTACGAGCACGGTATACTTGTACCGCTTTATTGTGGTCACGTATATTCGTGCTAAAAGTGTGATCTTTGCCCAAACCTGTAGCTACAAAAAAAAGATATTTATGTTTTTCGGGAAAAATTGCTGCTACAAAAGCATCTAGCCCAAAAGAGCTAATAGGCCCTGGTGGGAGCCCTGCATGGATGTAAGTATTATACTTATTACTTGCATCTTGAAGTTGTGAGCGAAGGATAGCTCCTGTAAAAGAAGGTCCAATTCCATAAATAATTGTAGGATCACATTGGAGTAACATGCCAATTGTTATTCTGTTTGCATAAACTCCTGCAACGCGAGGTCGCTCAATGGGGAGCCCTGTCTCTCGCTCAACTAAAGAAGCTAAAATAATTTTTTCCTTCAACTTTTTTATATCTATGTGTCCAGGGCTAACGGGGTAGATAGATGGCTTTTGCTGGATTATAGGCCAAGTGTTTTGGTCGTTTTGGGACGGTGAAGTTAGTGGTGTAGTCACGAGTACAGGAGAACTTCCAATAGTAGGAGTGGGAGTTGAATCAGTAGTATTTAAAATCGTTGTGGCATTTTTTGAGCTAGCTGCTGCAGCAGAGGTAGGTGTTGTGTTGTCAGAGAGACTGTTGACAGGGGAAATGTTGCTAGAAGCAGCCTTACTGTCAGATGTGCTAGTTGTAGCAAAAGAATTTGTCTCGTTGGAAGCAGTGGCATTATTAGAGTTTTTATTAGCCTCAGGAATAGCAACAGTAGAAGCGTTAGTAGTATTATTACTCACGCTCGTATCGAGAGTTGTTGTAGCAATGGTGGCGTTGGCATTACTAGAGCTACCGTTTGTGTCAGAAATAATGGGGACAGTAGCGTTAGCGAGATTAGAGCTATCGGTTATTTCAGGAGCACCAGTAGCGAGTGCTTGATCGCTCAACGCTGTAACATTTATAGCGCTATTAAGAGAAGCGTTTTCAGTTTTTGTAACCTGTTCGGTGGTACTAGTAGTGGTAGCAGTGGTGATCGGCGCAGTATTGGTTGCATTTACTATACTGCTAGAGTTAGTCTCGTGATTCTGGGTAGGAAAAATGACTTTTTCATTTTTGGGAGAGCTAGGAGCAGGCGTAGCTTCTGGGTACTCTTCAAGGGGAACAGAAAATACTGTTTTATAGGAAAAAGCACGGATATCTTTTGAGGCAAGGGGAGCAATATCTTTTCCTATAAAAGCAACAGCACTACCAAAACTTGGGTCACTCGGTTCAGTAGGAGGAAGGTATTTCCACACAGGGAGTGTTTTTTTCCAAAATGTTTGGACAAGCAAAGATGCAATATAGGTCGCTTGTTCTTTATTTAGAACTTTTGGTTTATCCAAAAAATAGGTGTCAGGATATAAAAAACCTTCAGCATTTACAAAAGGTATAGCATGTGCATGTAAAAACTCAGGATTATGGATAATATCTATAAAATCCTCATATGTTGCAAATCCTTGCTTTTCTATCGCTCTAGCTGTTTCCCACCACGTTAATCCTTCGCGAATTGAGAGACGATATTTAATGGTTTTGCCAGAGGTAATATGGGCTAAAAGCTGCGGAGGAGTCCAACTAGTATCAATAAGGTAATCGCCAGCTTTTATGGTTGTAATGCTATCTTGTATTTTGCCAAAGATTTGAAATCGCTTTACATCTTGCAAAGCACCTATTTTCTTTAAATCCCAAGCTACTCGTATAAAAGTAGAGCCTGGCTCAATGGTAAAGGTCACTTCCTTCCCAGGAGTCTCTCCTGGGGTAGTGAGAAAAACATACCCATCGAAAGCACAGTACCCAGCAACAAGGGTTATAAACAATATAGTAAAAAAGAAAATTTTTTTCACAATGCACCTATGTGTAAATAACAGTTTACGCTAGCACTCGATGATGTGCAGACAAAGATAAAAAAGATTCTAAAATTGTAGCAGCAGCCGTTTGGTCTATCTTTTTGCGAATACTCTTAAAGTCTTTACCAGCCTCACGCAAACGAAGCTCAGCCTCAACAGAGCTTAGGTATTCTTCCATATAATAAATTGGAAGAGTATGGCGGCGCTTTAAGCGATGAGTCATATTACGAACAATACGCGTAGTTTCGCTCTCTGACCCATCTTGATACAAAGGTAGTCCTACCACAATACTTTCTATTTTTTCAGTAGCAATGAAATCTGCCAAGAAGCCAAAATAATGATCTTTACCCTGCATTAGTATCGTTGTCCTAGGAAAAGCCATGGTACCAGCAGGATCTGAAACAGCCAGACCTGTACGCATTAAACCATAATCAATGGCCATATATTTCATGCAAGCCTGCTTTGTGATAAAATCATAACCAAAAGTGTATCTGCTCTTTACTCTTTTGGCTAGTGCTTGATATTAATGAGTCTTTTAGTAAAGATCTTACTAATAATATTCAGTGCAAAAGCTGAGTATAGTGTTTCTACTGGCAAAAATAATTTTTCTAATATTTTAAAGAATTATTGTTTTGGCCCTTCCAATTGGTGTAGTTTTTTGAGCACTGCTTCATATACAGTCTCAAAGGGCAAGGCGCGTGCGTCTTCTAAGGGAGAAATAAGGATAACATGCTGCTCTCCAAGAGGTACCCAGCAGGTATTTCCAGATCGTTGAATAGCAATACACGGAGTTTTGGTAGCATTCGCTATATGCAAAGGGCCAGAAGAGGCGCTAAGGAATACGTCGCAGGTTTGTAAAAAGGCAGCAGTTTTTCCGGGTGTCCCTGTCGCAATTAAGTGAATAACTCGAGGGTCATTGATATGCTCAAAGGCTTGAAGGAGCGGGATATCAAAAGGACCAGCCATGATATATATTTCAAGATTTTTTTGTTCAAGAAGCTTGGCAGTAAGTGCAGCATACTGGGTTTCAGGCCACCTAGTTGCAGGTTTTTTTCTGTTTCCAATAAAAATACAGAGGCGCTGCATTTTAAATTTTCTAGGGTAGAGTCGCAGGGCTTCTTCTTTGGCTTCTGCTGGAACTACTAAGTCCATTTCTTCCCCTTGAGTCGGGATGCCAAGAAAAGAAATAAATCCTAAAAAACGATGTATCATGTTGTCTTTGCTATTGGGAGCATACACAGTTGTACTAGCAAAGCGCCTGTGATTTGCCATGGCATACTGTAAAGGGGCACGGCTGAAAAATGAAAGAACATTGGACGTACGTGAGTCGCCTAATAAGTTAAGACAGACGTCATACTTATTTGAAGTAATCTGTCCTATCAAGCTGGGCCAACTCAGTGGTTTGTGCTTATCAAAAACAAAAAGATTGTTGATGTATGGGTTGTCGTATAATGCAGGTAACCCTCTCGAGCTAGCTAAAACATCGATTTGGGCCTCTGGTAAGGCAGCCCGTAATGCACGAAATATTGGAGTAGAGACAAGCATATCACCTAAACGGTCTGTACGAATACAAAGGATACGCTTTGCACTTTTCAGTAGAAAAGGTGATTGTGTTGATTGCATATATACATACTACTTAGGGAGTTATAAAAGTATTAAAGATATATAAGACACATATAAGCAATATAAGTGATTTTGTACTTTTATGAGTTAGCTTTTTGTATCCTAATATTCACAGAGGCTAGGTATCTCGCATCCCAAGCCCTGTGGGTGCTACCTATATTGTTATTATTATTTTATTGCAAGTGCTGCACATAATCAAGAATTATCTATGCTAGGCCCCCATATCTCTTTATAGAGCGTACTTTGTGCTTATCGGGGACAAGTCTAGTAATTTTTTAGAGTGCTTCGTTGAATTAGCGCAAGCATATATCTTCAGCAAGTGAAGGAAGGCAATAAAAACACCAGCAATAAATGTTTACTGCTGGTGTTTTTATTGCCAGTTAAAAAATAAAAAAGCAACCCAGAATTTCTGAGCTGCTTTTTTATTTGTCGAAAAGGCTAAAGCACTAGTAGCTATCGTCTGATGCTACTTCTTCTGGAGTTACTTTGTACGAAAAGGTGTAGTAAGTCCAAGCTTGATAAAAAAGGACAATTGGAACAAAAATCAAACATACAACGAGCATAATGGTTAGTGTCAACTCAGAAGAAGCAGAACGAGCGATTGTCACACTTGCTTCTGGTGAGAGGCTAGAGGGTATTAGCGCAGGGAACATACCAATCACACCGAAGAAAGTAACAAAGAGGATAAAGAGACAGCTAGAAATAAAAGCGAGTCCTAGGCGGTTGCCTGCAAGGAATACTTTCATAAGTAGTAGAGCAACTACAGCAATAGCTGGTATAACCATAAGTGCAGGGGTAGCAAAATAGTTTTCATACAGTTTTGTATAGTGTGCGGTCGCTAGTAAAAAAGCAACTGCTACACCTGTGAGTATGAACCATATATTGTTGCTAATACGATTTGCACGGGTGTGTAGATCGCCCACTGTACGTAGAGAGAGTAAAAGGCTTCCTTGTAAGCAGAACATAAGGACAAACAATATGCCACCCATAAGTCCATAAGGATTGAGTAAGCCTATAAGGCTCCCCATGTAACGGCCGTCTACTGTAATAGGAATACCTTGGAATAGGTTAGCAAACGCTACTCCAAGTAAAAGAGCTGGTACAAAGCTACCGATGACTAGAAATATATCGGCAGTGCGGCGCCAGCTAGGGTGGTCAATTTTCCCTCTATACTCAAAAGCAAGAGCTCTAAAAATGAGTGCAAAAAGTAAAATAAGCAAAGGAGCATATAAGGCACTAAACATTGTAGCGTAGGCAAGAGGAAACGCAGCAAAGGTAACACCACCAGCGGTGATAAGCCATACTTCGTTACCATTCCAAAAAGGCCCAGCAGTATTGTAGATAATACGACGCTCTGTTTCATTCTTTGCTAAAATTGGCATGAGAGTTCCCATACCAAGGTCAAAGCCATCTAGTATAAAATAGATAGCCCATATAAGACCCCATAGTAAAAACCATATTATTTGTAAACATTCATAACTTATAAAGTCGCTCATAAAATATCTCCTAGCGTGTTATTGCATTTAATTGTCGAGTTTACTCAACTTTTGGGCCAAGTCTAGCGTGCTTGCATAAGAGGTATATAGCCACACATCCAAGCACAGAGTATACTACAATAAACGCTGTAAGCGAGATAGCCACGTTAGAAGCGGGTACTGGTGACACAGCTTGTACGGTAGCCATAAGCTTATGCACAATCCAAGGCTGTCTGCCCACTTCAGCCAGCATCCATCCACTCATAATAGCAATATATGGAAGTGGTATGCAGTAAGGAAGTAATTTTGCAAACGTTGTATGTTGTGCAGGGTCTTTTCTGTATAAAAACGCTAAGATAGAAATAAGAAGGAATACACCACCAAGTGCGACCATGATACGGAAAGAGAGGAAGGTCAGCACCACAGAGGGCATTGCAGTTTCTTTAGTCAAAGGTTTAAATATTTCAGTGCCATCAGGCATAACAACCACAGGTTTTTCTGGGTCGTATCCTGTAGCAGCGACAAATTCTTCAAAGTCTTTAGCAGCAGCCTCTTTTAGTCCTGTTACTTCAGCGCTAAAAGAACCGTGCGCAAGGAAGCTTAAAATTCCAGGGATAGGAATAGCTTCAAAGTAGTTACGTTGGTTTTTTTCATCAGGCCAAGTCAGCAGATAGATAGGAGCATTGCTGCTGGTTTCCCAGTGTGCTTCCATCGCAGCTAGCTTTGCAGGTTGAATACGTGCAACAGTTGAACCGTGCTGGTGCCCTTGTACAAGAAGAAGAACAGAAATGGCTAAACAGAAAACAGCTGCAATACGAAAAGATTTGCTGAAAAAGTTAATTTCGTTTTTGCGGACAAGGTGCCAAATAGAAACACCTAAAATGAAAAATCCAGCAAGCAACCAAGCGGCAAACAAGTTATGGAGAAACTGGCTCCATGCAAATGGGTTGCTAACAACTGCCATAAAGTCAGTCATAATGGCTCGGCCACCAATGATTTCATACCCAACAGGGTTTTGCATGAAACCGTTAGCTAGTATAATCCATACAGCGGAAAGGTTACTTGCAAAAGCAACTGCATATATGGAGAATAAGTGCATGCCTTTAGAAACTCTTTCCCATCCAAAGAACCAAACAGCAATAAAGGTAGATTCGAGGAAGAAAGCAAGCGTAGCTTCAAGCGCAAGTAGCGACCCAAAAATATCCCCCATGTAAACTGAGTATTGTGCCCAGTTGGTGCCAAATTGGAACTCTAGTGTTATCCCTGTTACAACACCAATAGCAAAGTTAATTAAAAAAAGCTTTCCCCAAAACTTAGCCATCCGTTTGTACTGTTCATCGCCTGTGCGAACATAAACTGTTTCCATAAAGGCAATTAGTACTGATAATCCAAGAGTAAGCGGAACAAAGATAAAGTGAAAAAACACTGTTACCGCAAACTGGATTCGTGCCAGCATCACTACATCCATAAAGATACCCCTTTAAAATAATAATAAAATCACAAAACAGTCACAGTAAACAATATATGCGAGCAGAATAGAAAGTGTATTTATAGAAGCAACACGTAAACCTATTTTCGCTCGCAGAGAAAATGAAAAAAATCGCCTTCATTTCTGTCAAAAAATAGAGTACTCTGGGAAAGTCTTTATACATCTGTTTTTTAGCAGTTGCTTCCCCTAGTGGTACCGTAAAAATAGCTACTTGGCAAGTATTTAGTATTGATTACTAAAAAGGAAAAAAATGAAAAAAAATTGTAGAAAAGGTCTTGTTTTAGCGGGTGGTTCTGGTACGAGGCTATATCCCTTAACACATAGTGTTAGCAAGCAACTGATGCCTATTTATGACAAACCGATGATTTACTATCCTATTGTAACACTTATGCTGAGTGGCATTCAGGATATATGTATTATTTCTACACCACATGATATGCCTCTTTTTCAAAAACTTTTAGGTGATGGTAGTCAGTGGGGGTGCTCTTTTTCTTATACTATCCAGGATAAACCAGAGGGAATTGCACAGTCTTTTCTAATAACAAAAGATTTTATTGGGAATTCTGACACATGTCTTGTTTTAGGGGATAATATATTTTTTGGACATGGGATAGATAAGAAGCTTGCAGAAGCATTTGAACGGACTGAAGGGGCAACTGTGTTTGGTTACCATGTGCGCGACCCGGAAAGGTATGGAGTAGTCTCGTTTAATGAAGATATGGAAGTTTTAAGTATAGAGGAGAAGCCTGAAAAACCAAAATCCCCTTATGCCGTGACAGGGCTTTATTTTTATGATGCAGATATTGTTGATATCGCTTCTTCTATAAAACCCTCTGCGCGCGGTGAGCTAGAAATTACTGACGTAAATAATGTTTACTTGCAACAAGGCAAGCTCCATGTCTCTTTATTAGGCCGTGGAATTGCATGGCTTGATACAGGAACGCACGACTCCTTACTAGCTGCAGCAAACTTTGTGCAGTCTGTTGAAACGAGACAAGGCTTAATGGTTGCATGCCCAGAAGAGGTTGCTTTCAGAAAAGGGTATATTTCAGCTGAAGATGTTTTGAGACAAGCACAACCTTTGGCAAAAACAGCTTATGGAGCGTATTTGCAAAGTCTTGTGAAAAATTAAAAGCATCTTTTTGAATCTTGCGAATTTTTTATATGTGAAAAGATAGCTACTGTAGATGCAAAAAAGTCTTTTATATCGAGGTTTCTGCGTCTTGCTGTAAGCTCTCAACGTAAGCTGAAATGCGCCTTTTAGCGCTGTTCATACGCTTGACCAAGTGCTTTTTATAACTTTCCATGTTTGCTATTGGAGTTTGAGCAACGCCAGTATCCATAGCAGCTTGAGCAACCGCAGGAGCAACCCATTCTAAGAGGCGTGGATCAAAGGGAGTAGGCACGACATAGTCAGGTCCAAAAGAAATATCTCCCCCATGCATTTTACTTACTTCAGCTGGAATAGGCTCTTTTGCAAGAGCAGCTATAGCATGTGCTGCGGCAAGCTTCATTGCTTCATTTATTTCTGTTGCTCCACAATCTAATGTTCCTCGAAAAAGAAAAGGAAAACACGATAAATTGTTTATTTGGTTTGGGTAATCAGAGCGCCCAGTTCCCATAATACAGTCAGGACGAGCTTTTTTTGCTTCTTCAAAAGAAATTTCTGGGTCAGGGTTAGCGCAAGCAAGAATAATTGGGTGTATCTCATGCATGCTAGAAACCATTTTTGAAGATAAAAGTCCTTTTTTAGAAAGCCCTAAAAACATATCTGCACCACACAATACGTCTGCGAGAGAACCGCAGTCACTGTCTTGAGCCAGTGCCTTTTTATATGGGGTAAGGTCAGTTCGTTTTTTATGTATGAGTCCCTTAGAGTCAAATAGGAAAAGATTTTCAAGCTTTACGCCAAGGGCAATATAAAATTTGGCGCAGGCGATACCAGCTGCTCCAGCTCCAGAAATAACTATTTTCATTGTAGAAATATCTTTTTTTGCAATGTAGGCAGCATTAATGAGTGCAGCGCCTGAGGCAACAGCAGTTCCATGCTGGTCGTCATGGAAAACAGGAATTTGCATTTGTTTTTTTAATTCCTCTTCAATATAAAAACACTCTGGGGCTTTTATATCTTCTAGGTTTATCCCTCCAAAAGTAGGTTCAAGACTTTTAACTGTCGTTATGAACTGTTCAGGATCAGTGGTCGAAAGCTCAAGGTCAAACACATCAACATCTGCAAACATTTTAAATAGTGCGCTTTTCCCTTCCATTACTGGCTTACTTGCTTCAGCCCCGATATTGCCAAGTCCAAGGACTGCAGTTCCGTTAGTGATTATTCCGACGAGATTTGCCTTGTTAGTATACTGTCGGACAAGTGCAACATCATCTTTTATAGCTTCACATACTTGCGCAACTCCAGGAGAGTAGGCCAGAGCGAGGTCTTTTTCATTTCGGCATTGTACAGTGGGAATTATTCCACATTTACCAGGTGTAGGGTATTGGTGATATGTAAAGGGGGTATTGTATGTAGAACTCACAGTAGCTCCTGCTAGTAAGGGGAAAATATTATGAACCATTTGAACTGAACATAACAACAAGATGTTCGGTTGCAGGCTCATAAAAGCTGACTTTTAGGTAGAGGATATTTTTAGAAAATTTATCAGTGATAGGAAACCAATCAGTGCAAGCGGATGCGTTTTGCTCCAAAATACAACAATGTTCATCAAAAACATCACAAACACTGGAGCCAAACCCAACAGAGGTAAAAGGTTTGCCTGACTTTGGTGTCGTTTTGCATAAACTGGAAAACAGCTCATTATAATCAAGCAAAAGATACTGATGTCTTTGTAAAACAGCTAAAGGTTGCTCTACATAAGAAATCAGCTCGTGATATAACCTACTCATTGCATCCCCAAGCAAAAAAATAAAATTAGTACATGTAAGCTATCTATATAATATATTTCATAAAATTGAAAGCAAAGCTCGCAAATTAGCGTTAAAAAGGAAATAAAAGGGGTATCGCAATAACCATAATAATGCCAAGTAAAACCTGCATTGGAAAGCCAATTCGTATGTAGTCCATAAATGTATAACGACCTGCAGACATAACAAGAGCGTTAGATGGTGTAGAAAATGGACTAGCAAAGCAAGCGCTAGAGGCAGTAGCAACAGCAAATATAAAAGGAAGAGGGCTATACTCGAGGCTTGTGGCAATAGTCATAGCAATCGGGGCAGTAAGAAGCGCGCAGGCTATTGTATTTATAAACATGTTCATACAAGAAGCAATAGCATAGACGACAATTAAGATGAGGTGTGGTCCATAGGCGCTAATAGTTTCGATGAGACGTGTAGCAGCGAGATTAGTAAGACCTGTTTTTTCTAAAGCAAGAGAAACAGGAAGCATGCAGGCGATAAGGACAACACTTTCCCAGTTGATAAAAGAGTAAGCCTCTTCAATATTTTTAAAGCACCCTCCAGCTATTATCAAGACAGCAGCCACCATTACAGAGGTGATAGTTGGTAAAATCCCCAAAGCCATGGTTAAAACCATTCCAATCAAAATTGCTACAAGGTAGGGGATTTTTCGCTCTAGGTTACTTGCAGGTGATTGATCCAAGGGCCTTCCTACAACAACCCATTCAGATGTTTTGTTTTCTAAGTGGCTAATAGTCTCCCAAGAGCCTTGGACAAATAAGGCGTCACCAGGAAGAAGTACTTCGTCACGAATATTGTCGATCAAGTATTTATCATTACGCTGAATTCCAAGTAAGGTGATACTAAACTGCTCACGCAAGCCTGCATCTGAAACAGTACGTCCAACTAAGCGAGAAGTAGATAAAAGAACAAGTTCGCATGCTCCGATAGATTCAAAGCTGAGCTCTTTATGTATAGAAGAGTCATCACTAGAAATAAGCTTAAGCGCGTAATCTGTCATGAAGTCTGTGACATACCTAAGAGGTCCAATGACAAATAAGGTGTCTCCACCTTGGAGTTTGGTAGTTGGACCAGGCACAACTTGGGCAAATGTATTACCAGAAAAGTGGCTCCGCTTATTTTGTTGTCTACGTATTGCATGAATAGTAATATGGTAGGAAGAAGTCAGTGCAAGATCAGACAGCAACTTACCAATAATTGGTGAATTATTGGGGATATCTAAAATATATGTGCTTTGTGCAAGGTGGTATTTGTTCACAAGTTCTTTTGGCCCCATAACTTTTACTTTTTTCGATTTTTCTGCTTTGAGACGAGAGAGGAGTACAGCAGTAACAGGGCATAAAACTAATAGTCCAAAAGTAATACAAATTAAGCCAATTGGAAGAAATGAAAAAAAGGATAATGATGGGTATCCACTTCCAACAAGGGCTTCGTTTGCAACCAAGTTAGCAGAGTTTCCCACTAAAGTAAGTAAGCCTCCCATGCTGCTCATAAAAGCCAAAGGCATCAAAAAGCGGCTGGGGCTGACTTCAATATTAGTGGCGAGGTTGATAACAACAGGCATCATTATAGCTACAGTGCCAGTGTTGCTCACTATAGAACCAATAGCGGCAGTCATGAGCATTATAAGCATAAAAAGAGCGTATTGATTTGTTCCAGCAAAGCTTAAAATTTTTCTGCTAATCTTCATAGCAAGTCCAGTACGGACAATCGCTCCACCAATAATAAATACACTCACCAGCATAATGCTAACGTTACTAGAAAAACCAACAAGTGCTTCTTGTGGCGATAAGACCTTTGTGAGCATTAGAGTCACAAGAGAAAAAAGGGCAACAAGGTCAGAGCGTATTTTTCCATAAACAAAAAAACACACTGTGACAAAAAGGGTTGCAAGGGTAATCATCATTGGTGCAGTTAGCATATATCCGAATATCTCTTATTGTAGTGCATGGTTTATTCTAACAAAGTCCATATAACATGTTAGGATATTTTGCCACAAAATACAACGCTAGTGTTTTCCTTAAAAGGGGGAGTAGACATTTTGGCATGGCTAGCCTACCTTAAAAGAGTACCAATAACAGTAGGTGAGTTTGATTATGGTAAGTCAATATATTGATTTGCACACACACAGTAGTGCCTCTGATGGAACAGACGCCCCAGTTGAACTTGTGCGTAAAGCAAAAGAAGCTAACTTGGTTGCCTTTGCCCTAACAGACCATGATACTGTTGCAGGTGGCAATGCCGCACAGGCAGAGGCTAAAAAAATAGGGATAGAGTGTATTTGCGGTTGTGAAATTGCAGTTCACAATAACGATATAGGCGAGATGCATATAGTCGGGCTGTGGGCACCTGCAGACAAGCAAAGTTTTATTGCGGAATTGCAAAAAGAATTGTTACATAGAAAAGAACGTAATACTGCGATTATAGAAAAACTTCAGCAGCTAGGATATGCTATTACACTTGAAGAAGTAGAACAGACAGCAATAGGTATATGTGGTAGGCCTCATATAGCAAGAGTTATGGTTGCAAAGGGATATGCCAAAACGATAGAAGATGCATTCCTTAGATATTTAGGGAAAAAAGGGTCTTCTTTTGTGCCTCGAAAAATACGGCCTGCGCAAGAGGGCATCACACTACTTGTTGAAGCAGGGGCAACTCCAATTTTAGCACACCCTTGCCTTGGGGTGCAAATGACTCCAAGTAAACTCGAAACAATAGTTAAAGAGTATAAAGAATATGGACTAATAGGAATTGAAGCTTTTCATACTGCACACGACAGTAAAAAAGTACGCCTTTGCCGGCGATTGGCAAAAAAATATGATCTTCTTGTATCAGGAGGCTCTGATTATCACGGAGAACATAAATCAGGAGTTTTTTTAGGGTATGCGAGTGATAAGCAGAGAGTGCAGGTAGAATTATTAGATGCTTTTAAGGAGCATCGTGCGCGAAAAGGCCTACCTGTGTAAAAAGTGCATTTTGGGTTGTAAAGAATGTATTTCAATATCCACAATGTTTTTTAGCAAGTAAAATGCGTATAAACAGAAAAAGAACGTGGGTGCAAAATGAAGTTGTCTGAAAAACAGCTACTTATTAACCATATTCATATAAAAAGTCTATTTCAGTATTGCTTATCTAGTAGTCGAATTAATAGCCGTTTACCGCAGGTGGTGAGGATGGGAGAAGCTAGAACACAAGGCTTTACTGCCAACCCCAAAGGAGTAACGTCCATATGGAACGTATACAAATCAACACTACTTCTTGCAATGAGCTACTCCAAATAACCTCGCTAATAGAAAGTATTGTTTATAAAAAAGATTGGGAGTCAGGTGCATTGTTAGTATATTGCCCACATACGACTGCTGCAATAACTATTAATGAGTCAGCTGATCCTGATGTGGTAAGTGATATACTAAGATATATGCGTATGTTAGTACCAGAAAATACTGCCTTTGCACATGTAGAAGGCAATAGTGATGCTCATATTAAAACAAGTTTTTTTGGAGCGCATTGTATGCTTATTGTAGAAAACAATAGGATAATGAAAGGAACATGGCAGGGGGTTTATTTCTGTGAATGGGATGGACCACGCGAACGCGAAGTTTGGCTACAGTTTTTACCAAACTGTTGATAACTTCTTTGTTTTTTACCTGAGCTGTTATTTCAAAAATACTGAGAGTGTGCGGGGCAAGGGCAGGGGGGAATCCTCATGTGAAGGTGAGGGTGTTATGTCTAAAATAGAATAAAAACTTGCTCTGCTTAATAAGAGCAAAAGAATAAAAAAGGGTCGCTATGCAGCGACCCTTTTTTATGAAAATCTTAGTAGCCCCATTTACCTTTCATAAACTTCACGAGCTCAGTAAGTCCCTCTCTGCCTTTAGGTGCAAAAGGGCCTGCCAGTGCGTCTTCTTTTGAGCTGGCAGTGGAAACAAACTCAGTGTCAACATATCGCATGTATCCAACATATTGCACGTATCTGGTATCTTCAGGTACTTTAACACTAGTGGTCACAGAGCTGAGGTCGACCTCAGTGTAGCGAGCTGTCCAAGTACCGTCAGCATTTTGTTTGATTTCTTTTTTTGTTTTAGACGGAATAACAAGTCTGTTCATGGACTCAAGAGCTTTTACAGCAAATTCCTGTAAAAGAACTTTTGCTTCTTCTTCAGTTACAGCGGATTTTGAAGCTTCTGCTGTGCTTGAAACAAAAGAAGGGATGATCAGCGCCATGGAAAAAATAAAAGCAACAAAAAAATTTGATAGAGATGTATGTTTCATAATAATATTTCACTTCCTGTAATTTAGTATAGGGTTGGTACTTACTATTGAGATGCGCCTATTTTGTTGCGAATGCACATCAATTTATAATCTAGTTAGTTTACTTAAGTCTGGCAAAGGAATCAAGTAAAATGAATTAAACACGGTGGTATGGTGAAGAAAAATGCATGAAAAACAGCTTAGCGGCATAAGGTAACTAAATAAAAGATATTCATACAGTGCAAAAAAAGAAAGAAGTTAAAAGCAAAAATTGAGAGATAAGAGTAGCAATATAAAGGGTAAACAAAAAAATATCGTAACAATATATGAATAGGCCTCAAAAGCCCCCTTCAATCAAAGATAAAAAATGAAAAAGGCTCTTTGTATAGGAGAGGAGGAACGTTTGGCTAAAAGTATATAGAGAGGAAGTAAATAAAAAAAGGCCCAGTAACTTGACGTTACTGGGCCCGTGACTAACACTAATAAATCTTAGTGGAAGTTGATCTCCGCACGACGGTTCATGCGACGACCTTCTTCAGAGCCGTTATCGTACTTAGGACGTAGCTCGCCATAGCCGCGAGTTACGACTTGGTTAGCTCCTACACCTTTACGGGTGAGGTAAGTTTTAACAGCTGCAGCACGACGCTCAGATAGGCGTTGGTTGCTTTGATCGGTACCGATATCGCAGGTATGACCTTCGATTTCGATCCAGCGGTAGCGGTTGTGGTGACGGCTGCTGCGAACAACGCCATCATAGTCAACACCACTGTTCATTAGGATGCTTGCAACTTCGTCAAGGATAGCTGCAGAGCTACTGGTGATTGCGTCAGAGCCAAGAGCAAACTGTACGCTACGTAGAACGAGTTTGCCATCAGCGCAGAATGCGTCAAAAATGAAGTCAGCTACTTCGTGGTCAGAACCGATAAGAACGTTAGCTTCAACGATGATACCGTCGTTCTTAAGGTCAGCAATTGCTTTAAGGTTATTAAAGCCTTGCTGAGTGTCTGCTACAGAAATAACGTGGAAAGTAAGACGTGGGTTAGCGTTTGTTGCAGCTTGTGCAGCAGCTACCATGTCAATACCACGGTTGTTTTGGCCATCACTTACTAGGATTACAGCGGTAGGCTGAGCTAGACCATTGTAAAGACCACCACTCCAGTGAGCAATACTGTCACCTAGTGGGGTAAGACGGCTAAATACTTCGTAGGTGTCGTTTAGAGCCTTGCTGCTAAGTCCAGCAAGGAAAGCTTCACGGCTGAAAGTTTGTTGAGCTAGAACTTCGGTATCAAGAGTGTGGATGCTGCCAGTGTAGCCAAGGGTTGGCATACGGTCAACAACACGTTCTACAGCTTTACGACCTAGTTCGAATTTGTAGCTATCTAGTTTCTTGTGCTTCTGGTGCATAGAACCAGAGTTGTCCAATAGGATGTCGAAGCTTGCAACCTTAGGTTGGGTGCAGATTTCAGCATACTGAGGAGCAGCAAAAGCAGTAGAAGCGAAAGCAACCATCAATAGAGCCACAGCGGCTAATAGGTTGAAACGTTTCATTTGAATCCTCCAAAAAGTTAAATAAAAGTACGGGTAATTGCCATTTAGGATAGATATAATCCACCCTAATTTTCTACTTTATAAGGTATATCAAAAAAAAACACAAGCAAATGTTGTTTTTCAGTGGATAAAAAATATTTCCCCTTCCCAGTACTAGTTTTTACTAGTCATTCAGTTCAGTGCGAAATTTACGAGAAAGTCTAAAAACAACTACTTTTCGTGGCTGTAACGTAATCGTTTCAGTGGTTTGTGGGTTACGTCCTTTGCGAGCTTTTTTAGCATAGCACTCAAATTTACCAAGGCCACTGATAAGTAGCTCACCATCTTTTTTGATAGCTTTTTTGCTGAGTGCCAAGACTGTTTCAACAATTTTTTTTGTTTCAGTACGATTTTTGTCAGACTTTGTATAGATAAGTTCGACAATATCCGCTTTTGTAAGAGTTTTACTGTTCATGTAACTCTCCAGTATCCTTTAAATAAAGTGACTTTATATAATGTTGCCAACTTGTACTGTAAGCTTCTGCACAAGTATATTCTCCTAACAAAAACACAAAAAAGCTCCACTGTTAGGCACCTAAAATAATTTCATAGTATTTTATAATACATATTTTTTTGGGTTTCGCAATGTTCTTTTTATAAATATTAGTAAAAGTATCTTATTGCCAAGAGCTCTTACACTGCGTAATCTACAAAATTCAAGCTTTTTTAGGACAATCCTAGCGTTGTTTTTTCAAGGATATGTTTACGGTATGATAAGCGCTATATAGTTGTTATTTACTTATTATACACAGCGGTTACTTTTGAGTATAATAAAAACGTTTCTTAGTATATCAAGTCTAAAAAGACAGTAAAGTCAAGAGTGTATTACTATTTTAAGGTTTTTTGATGATTTCTTATTCTTTTACTCCACCTATTTTATTTCAGGATAAAAAATCTATCGTGCCGATATTTATACCTTTTTTAGGGTGCGAGGTGCGCTGTATTTATTGTGCTCAAGTAGAGCAGACCGGAACGGCTGTAAAGGATATCTCCTCTGTCTTAGCTTCCTTAGAGTCTATTCTTATAGAAAAAGAAAAAAATACCACTCAACCAATAGAAGTCGCTTTTTATGGTGGAACTTTTACAGCATTGCCTGAATGTGTTCAATTGCAATGTCTGGAGCAGGTGGCGCCATGGAAAAAAAAGGGTGTTGTTGCATCCATACGCTGTTCTACTCGACCTGATGCAGTTAGTGAAGAATTGTTATGGAAATTACAAAATGCTGGGCTTGATACTGTGGAGTTAGGTATACAAAGTTTTACAAGCTCTGTTTTGGAAAAAAGTTTGCGTGGGTACAGTGGCTCTATAGCAAAAGAGGCATGCCAGCTTGTAAAGAAAACAGGTTTACAGTTGGGGATCCAGCTCATGCAAGGTCTGCCAGGGCATACGCTTGACTCGATGGCGGAAGATGTTTTGGCAACTGTCCAACAAAAGCCTGCTTGCGTTCGCCTGTACCCCTGTCTTGTGTTTGCAAAAACAGAGCTAGCGGACTTGTGGGAGAAAAAGAGATATGCCCCGCTTGGCTTGGAAGAAGCAGTGTCTTTTTTAGGGTGGGCTTGTGGTATGTTAGAGAACAACGCTATCCCTGTTATCCGTATTGGAGTTGCGCCTGAACCAGCGGCAATAGCTGCAGTTTTGGCAGGGCCTTATCACCCAAGCTTAGGTAACATGGTTAGAGGTAATATCTTGTATGAACGTATAAAAGATTTTTTACAAACAATTTCAGAAGAAATACAGTTTGTTAAAGCTCCGAAACAGTTTCAAGGAGAATTTTGGGGACATAAGAGTATACTAAAAAAAGAGTATGCAAAGCTTGGGATTTTTTCTGTTGCTTGGGAAAATAGAGACGATTTTTTGTTTATATGCAAAAGCTAAAAAGTATCGCACACTAGGCAGTATGAGTTTTGCGTGATATCTTTTGTATGACGCAATATGATTTTACTACGTACTATGGTTTTTGAGGAATATTATGCCAAAAATAGCAGCTATACATGACCTTTCGGGGATAGGAAGAACTTCATTAAATGTTGTTATCCCTATTCTTTCTGCATTAGGAATGCACGTATGTCCTATGCCAACAGCTGTGCTTTCATCTGGGACAGATGCGTTTGACGATTTTTATTTTTTTGACCTTACAGCAAGTATGCGGTCTTTTTTAGAGCATTGGAAGTCTATCTCTTTGTCTGTAGATGCTGTGTATAGTGGTTTTTTAGGTTCAGCCGACCAAGTTGAGATTGTGGCAGAGTGTGCAGAGTATTGCTTACGAAAAAAGGGACTTTTTGTCGTAGATCCTGTGCTAGGAGACAATGGTTCTTTGGAGCCTACAATGGATACGCAAATGGTAGGGCGTATGCGTTGGTTAGTTTCAAAAGCAACCTGTATTACTCCAAATCTGACAGAAGCCTCGTTGCTTTTGCAAGAAGAATACCCAAAAGAAGCTGTGGAACAAGGGCTTAGTACTCCTTTTATAAAAGGTTGGTTGCGACGTTTGACAGAGCTTGGCCCAAGTATTGCTCTTATAACAAGCGTGCCAGTCCAGCCAATAGGTGCAGGCGCTACACTCAAAAGTGCCGTTATGGCGTATGACAAAGAACAAAAGCGCTTTTGGCGTGTAGATTGTCAATATATACCAGCTACCTACCCTGGAACAGGAGATATTTTTGCGAGTGTGCTCACAGGGTGTTTGATGCGAGGTGATAGTTTACCCGAAGCAATAGATAGAGCCGTTCAGTTTGTAACGCAAGCTATTCGGGCAACTTTTGGATTTAGCACGCCTGCAAAAGATGGTGTACGGTTTGAACGAGTCTTGTCTGCTTTACGCTTACCAACCGGCTCGCTGAGCTACACGCTACTGGACTAGTACCAAAAGGCAAAAGGCAAAAAATACAGTGATAGCAAATCAACAAGTACAATCTTCTCTTATGGATTTACCCATAGGTGTTTTTGACTCTGGTGTCGGTGGATTAACAGTGCTGTCTGCCATCAAAAAAAGCTTACCGCACGAAAATGTACTGTATTTAGGTGATACCGCACGTCTTCCCTATGGAACAAAAAGCAGGAACACTGTGGAAAAGTACGCTTTGCAAGCAACACAAGAGTTAGTTGATAGAAAGGTAAAAATGCTTGTTATTGCGTGCAATACAGCTACAGCTGCTGCCTTGCCAGCCTTACAGGAGCGGTTTTCATCTATTCCAGTTATTGGGGTTATTGATCCGGGTGCACAAGCTGCTTGCGAAATAACTAAAAACGGACATATTTTAGTTATTGCAACAGAAGGAACTATTGCAAACGGCGCCTACACTGCAGCAATAAAAAGAATATGCCCAAGCAATGCTGTTACAGGGATTGCATGTCCTTTGTTTGTTTCAATGGCTGAAGAAGGCTGGACTACAGGGAGGCAAGGAGAGCATGCTCTTGAGGAGGGGTTGATAGTACAGGCTGTTGCAAAAAGATACCTGTATGATGTGTTTGCACGGGCATCCAGTCGACCAGATTGCCTTTTGTTGGGGTGCACACATTTCCCTTACTTGGCTCCTGCTATAGCAGAGGTAGTAGGAAAAGACGTCCAGTTGGTTGACTCTGCTGCAACAACAGCACAGGCGGTGAGTGTTGCGCTGGCTGAAAAAAAATTAGCCCGTCAAAAAGGGGTAGGAAATTGGCATTTTTTAACTACCGACTCCCCTGAACGTTTTAGGCGGGTTGGTGAGTATTTCCTAAAAACAACGTTACAGAAAAATGAACTAGAGCTTGTTACCTTATAAGAGAGACGAAGTTTTTTACCATCTGCAAATAGCGCCTGTAGCTCTTTTTGTACGCAAAGTATTTTTTGTCCTATACAAAATGCACAGCGCCTTTTGTTCACACAGCAAATTTTCCGTACCTATATAAGGTACACCCGCAGTAGTTGTTTTTGTGGCTATGGGGGACTATTCTCGGCAGAGTACAATACATAGCCGTGGGTTAGTCTTTTGAGATAGTGCTTGTGTTGCTGTTTGTAGTCCTCTTTGCTTTTTTGCCTTTTTTTCTATCAAACACTTTTATCTGGAAAACGCTTGTCTGGCAAAGACTTGTCTTATAATAACTTGTCTGGCAAAAGTTTGTCTGGCAAAAAAAGTACAGGCAAAGCGCCATTATGAGTAGGTTTGAGGCAGTAAATTGCTTCGAGCTGCTTTGCCTGTGTATCACACTTACGCAAAACAGAACTTATACAAGTACTTTTTTGAGGCTATCTATTGAAAGTGATTCAACAAATGCATCTTTTTCTGCAAGAAAATGTTTGAAATGTGCTGCTTCACCATGTTCAGTAATAGCGTCGTTAGATTTCCAGCGTTCTATTATAACAACAGTATCGCTGTCTTCTGTCGATAAGTGTAGGTCATACTGCAAATTTCCTGCCTCTGCTTGGCTTGCCATAGCAAGTGTTTTCAAAGCAGCAAGGGCAGTGTCGTGCTGTCCTTTTTTTATAATAATAGTAGCCACGAGTGTGATTTCCATACTGACATCCTTTATATGTTGTGTAGTTTGTGGGTATGTATAGCAGATCTTTTTTCAAAAACAGTAGAAGCAGATGCTGCATAAACTTTGTAGTGTGCATACTCTCGATGAGCATCATGAGCTTTTTGTGATGCCCATTGCTCGACTATAGTAAAAGTTCCCTTATCATGGATAGACTCATGCAAGTCATATTGTATGTTTCCCTCTTCTTCTCGGCTTTTTTCCGTTAACTCTAGTAAAAGAGCTAACGCAGCTTCTCGCTTTTCTTGTTTTGCAATAAGCTTTGCCACAGTAGTAATAGGCGTGTGCATAAATACTATACTTCTATTTTATGTAAGGCTTGCGCTGTTCGATGTTCTAAAAAAGTTGCGGCTTCTTCCATATACGCTAAAAAGTGCGCTGAGTTTCTATGGGCTGTTACTGATTCTGGTGATGTCCAGCATTCCAGTAAAACAAAGATTCCAGCTTCATCTTCTTTTTCATACACATCAAACTGCAAGTTGCCTTTTTCAAGGCGGCTTGCGGTCATATTAGTATGTAGAGCTTTAAGCATTTTCTCTCGGCAGCCTTTTTTTGCTGTGTGTGTGGCAACGAGTGTAATAGGAGGCATAAAAAATCCTTTAGCATGGGAGCGTAATTAGTAAAAAAAGTTGAGTGTAAGAAAAGTAATATAAGTTGTTTATAACAGTATTATAGCAATAGAGTCATCCAGACAGGGAATAAAGTCAAGAAATGAAGAAGAGAATAAGAGTATCTCTTGACAGGAGTAAGTAATGAGGCTAAATGAACAAGTGTCAGTGGAAATTTTATATGGTGTATAGTGTTTTTGTCTATATAATGTGTATAATTCTCCTCATCCTAAAAAACGAATATGTTCATAGGGTGGCCTGAGGGCCTCCCTTTTTTTTATAAAAAAATGTAGTTCTTACACTAGCGTTATATGCCTACAGACAAGCAAAGTATTGAAGATCAAATAGCGAACATCGCAGCACCGTTAGCAGCCTCTTTAGGTGTGCATCTGTGGGGAATTGAAGTGCTCTTTGGCGGACGTAGCGTGGTGCGAGTGTATGCTGAGGGTACTCCAGCACCAACCGCAGACGTGCAAAGCACTAGCCAGGAACCACAACGCGGTTTTGAGCAAAATGTTGCTAATCCACTAGATGCTCTTGCCACAGGGGACACAGATACATGTGAAGCTAGCGAAAGCGGTTTTGACGAAAGTAGTACGGGAAAAAATATTTTTGAAGATGCCGTTGCTGAGGGTGGTATTACTGTTGAGCAATGTGCAGAATTATCGCGCCTTTTAGGGCTATCCCTAGAGGTCGAAGATATTATAGAAGACGCCTATGTGTTAGAAGTTTCTTCTCCTGGTCTTGATCGTAGATTTTTTTCTTGCGAACAGCTCGTTATGGCAATCAATAAAAAAATTGAAGTTACTGTTAAATTCCCTCTACCTGACATTCCAGCCCGACGTAGATTTATTGGTGTATTAGAAGAAATTGTAAATGATTCGTTTGTAGTGCAGGTAACTGAACCAGACGATACACGAGTGACCATTTTGTGGGATCAAGTACGAAAGGTGCGGCAAGTATATAGCCCGCCTGAAAAAATGTTGCCGGGTAAGGGTAAAAAACAACCCAATAAAGCATAAAACGCAAAAAGCAAATGCATAAAACAGCTAGCCAAGTAATAGTAGCGATTATAGCTATAAAAACAAGCCGACAATCCATGTGTTGCTAGCAACCATTAGTGGAGAAATTAAGTTATGAGTCTTGAACTAAAAAAAGCCATTGACCAGATAAGTAAAGATAAAGGCATAGACCGAG
Source organism: Tachinus sp. AB-2021 (assembly GCA_030264575.1). NCBI lineage: Eukaryota > Metazoa > Arthropoda > Insecta > Coleoptera > Staphylinidae > Tachinus > Tachinus sp. AB-2021. Next base: position 3,163 of record JARJEC010040487.1, on the reverse strand, counting down.
CTTTATTGGTTGAAACTTTAGAGGAAGCAGTTCGTACGTCTGTATTACGTCGATATGGCGACAATATTGATGTTGAAGTTTCTCTTGATGAAGAAACTGGCGAAATTAACGTCTTTCAGTTCAAGATAGTCGTTGAAGAAGTTGAAGACCCAGAGCTGCAAGTCTTGCTAGAAGATGCAAAGCAGCACGATGCCAGCATCCAGCTTGATGATGAAATGGGCTTTCGATTGCGTGTAGAAGATTTAGGTAGAATTGCTGCCCAATCTGCGAAGCAGGTTATTATCCAGCGTATGAGAGATGCTGAACAGGGCATCATCTACGAAGAATATAAAGAACGTATTAACGAAATTGTTTCAGGTATAGTCCAGCGCCGTGATAAAACAGGCTGGATAATCAACCTAGGGCGTACCGAAGCTCTTTTACCTAAAGAAGAACAAATTCCTAGAGAACACTACAAGCGTGGCGATAGAGTGGAAGCACTTCTTATTGATGTTCGCCGTGAAGGACGAGGCCCACAAATCATTGTGTCTCGTTCCCACCGTGATTATATGGCTTCTCTTTTCCGCCGTGAAGTTCCAGAAGTTGATGACGGAACTGTACAAATCATGGGTATCGCAAGAGATCCTGGTAGCCGCGCTAAAGTAGCCGTTATGAGCAGAGACCGAGACATCGACCCTGTGGGCGCATGTGTAGGGATTCGTGGTTCTCGTATTCAAAATATTGTCCAAGAGTTACGTGGCGAACGTATTGATATTGTTGTATGGAGCCCAGATTTGGCAACATACGCAAAAAATGCTCTTTCTCCTGCTGTTATTACACGTATCATTATTGATGAAGATGAAGGTTTGTTAGAAGTCGTTGTACCAGACGAGCAACTCACAAACTCTATAGGCAGAAAGGGACAAAACGTAAAACTAGCAGCTAAACTTTTAGGCTGGAAAATAGATATATTTACCGATTCTCGCTTTAACGAAGCTAATACAATTGGGCATGGACTAGAGCAAGTCGCAAGTGTTGCAGAAGTCGCCTTGGAAAGCTTTTTAGAAGCGGGCTTTAGTACTATCGAGTCGATTGCAGCAGCAACTGACGAAGATTTATTGGCAATAGCTGGAATGACTGCTGGAAAAACAGCAGACGTGCGATCTGCCATTAGCTTCTTACAAGCTACGCCAGCCACCCAAGGTACAGAGCCAAGCTCTATACAGGCTGAAGAACAAAATTCTGTACAAGTAGAAGAAAAAGAAGCGGAAGCATCAGAAGAAAGAACTGCACCTGGAACTGACTAGGTAGCAAAATAGTGAAAAAGGTGCATGTACCAATACGCATGTGTTGTATCTGTAAACAACGTGCACCAAAAACGGAATTAACTCGATATACATATGTACTAAGCATCACTGGGTATGCGCTTGATATACAACAAGTAAATCCAGGCCGTGGTGTATATGTTTGTACTAATTCGCGCTGCCTTGAAGCTATGTCACGCCGCACTGTGAAAAGGAAAGGAAGGGGCAAAAACAATGACTAATGAAACTATTAAGGTAAGAGACTTGGCTGCCCAGCTTGAGCTTATGCCAAAAGACATTATAGCAGTAGCCAAGGAATTGGATATTATTGCTGCTAAGGTCGCTACAAGTAACCTTTCCGAGCAGGAGGCATCTCGTATCCGTACGCATTTCTCTGATAAAGAAGATAAGCGGGATGATGTTATCGTACGTAGAAGACGTACCTCACAAAAAGATGCAAACCCAGCCCCAGAGGGAGAAACGGTAGAAGCAATAAAGGAAACTCCTAAAACTCTTGCTAAAGAAGCAGGAGAAGAACTAGCTCCGAAAGAAGTAAAAGAAGTTGCTCCTGCTAAAGAAAAAACAGCTCCTGCGAAAACAGTTGCTGAAGGAACAAGTGCAAGGGTGATCGCTCCTCCAAAGCAAGAAGAAAAATCACAAACAGCACGTATTATTACTCCTCCTCCTGCCAGGAGGGTAGAAGAAACTTCTGCTAAAAAAATTGAAACTCCTGAGAAAACGGCTCCACGTGTAGAGTCTTCTGCGAGTTTTTCTGCTGAGCCAGAAAAAGATGCTACAGGGGAGACTATATCATCCGCTCCAGCCGCTGTTGCTCTTGTTGAAGAAAACGCAGAAGCTACAGAAGGAGTCACTAATCAAGTTAGAGTTATATCTCGACCAAGTGCCAAGCAAATAGAGGCTGATAAAAAAGCCAATGCTATAAAAAAAGATGAGGTTAGACGTCCAGCAAGAACTCCTCGTCCCGCATCTCCGGGTAGTCCTGCTCCGGCGCAGCAACCAGCAGGTGGTGCACCAGCTGCTGCTACGGACGGTGAAGGAAGAGCACGTAGACGTCCAAAAGGGCGCAGAACTGTTGAGTTTGATACCCGTCGTCGCGATGAAGAAGCTGCTTGGAATAAAGCAACACGCCGTAAAGGGCGTAAGCATGTAGAAGCACCAAAAGGTGGAACCCAGCCACAAAAAGCAGTAAAACGCAAAATTAGGGTTGAAGAATTTATTCGTGTTTCTGACCTAGCACACCAGATGGGACTTAAAGCAGGCGAGATTATTAAAAACCTGTTCGGTCTTGGTGTAATGGCAACTATTAACCAATCTTTAGATGTAGAAACTGCTTCGCTAGTTGCAATGGAGTTTGGCTACGAAATAGAAAAAGTTGGTTTTTTTGAAGAAGAATTTATTGACTCCATACATGTGGAAGAGAATGAAGCAGATAAAGTTTCACGTCCACCAGTCGTTACTATCATGGGACACGTTGACCACGGGAAAACATCATTACTTGATGCTTTACGAAAGTCTTCTGTTGTTACTGGCGAAGCCGGTGGTATTACCCAGCATATAGGTGCCTACCACGTTAAAACAGGAAAAAGTGAACTTGTATTTCTAGATACACCTGGTCACGAGGCTTTTACAGCTATGCGCGCTCGTGGTGCCGAGGTTACTGATATTGTTGTTCTTGTAGTTGCTGCTGATGACGGTGTGATGGAGCAAACACGGGAAGCTGTAAACCACGCTAAAGCTGCAAACGTCCCTATCATGGTAGCTATTAACAAAATAGACAAAGAAGCTGCTGACCCAGAGCGTGTAAAACGCGCACTTTCAGAGCTAGGGCTTATTTCAGAAGATTGGGGTGGTGATACTGT
>JARJEC010040464.1:0-12184 GCA_030264575.1 Tachinus sp. AB-2021 | reverse complement strand
TTCTGCAACTTTTTTTGCCATTTCCAATACATTGTCTCTCCGTTTTTGACATTTTGAACATTTTGCAAACATTCTTCAACTTTTTTCTTTCTTTTTTTGCCATTTCCAATGTATTGTGTCTCTGGTTTTGACATTTTGCAAACATTTTGCAACTTTTTTCGTTCTTTTTTACCATTTCTAATACATTGTGTTTTTGTTTTTGACATTTTGAAATTTTTGCAAACATTCTGCAACTTTTTTCTTTCTTTTTTTGCCATTTCCAATACATTGTGTCTTTGTTTTTGACATTTTGAAATTTTTGAAAACATTCTGCAACTTTTTTCTTTCTTTTTTTGCCATTTCCAATACATCGTGTGTTTGTTTTTAACATTTTGAAATTTTTGCAAACATTCTGCAACTTTTTTCTTTCTTTTTTTGCCATTTTCAATACATTTTGAGTTCGTTTTCGACATTTTGAAATTTTTGCAAACATTCTGCAATTTTTTTCTTTCATTTTTTGCCATTTCCAATACATTTTGACTTCGTTTTTGACATTTTGAATTTATTACAAACATTTTGCAATTTTTTTCTTTCCTTTTTTGCCATATCCAATACATTGTGTCTCCGTTTTTGTCATTTTGAAATTTTTGCAAACATTCTGCAAATTTTTTCTTTCTTTTTTGCCATTTTCAATACATTGTGTATTTGTTTTTGACATTTTGTAATTTTCAAAAACTTTCTGCAACTTTTTTCTTTCTTTTTTTGCCATTTCCAATACATTTTGACTTCGTTTTTGACATTTTGAAATTTTTGAAAACATTCTGCAACTTTTTTCTTTCTTTTTTTGCCATTTCCAATACATCGTGTCTTTGTTTTTAACATTTTGAAATTTTTGCAAACATTCTGCAACTTTTTTCTTTCTTTTTTTGCCATTTTCAATACATTGTGTCTTTGTTTTTGACATTTTGGAATTTTTGAAATCATTCTGCAACTTTTTTAAACATTTCCAATACATTGTATTTCCGTTTTTGACATTTTGAAATTTTTGCTAACATTCTGCAACTTTTTTCTTTCTTTTTTGCCATTTCCAATACATTATGTCTTTGTTTTTAAGATTTTGAAATTTATGCAAACATTCTACAACTTTTTTCTTTCTTTTTTCGCCATTTCCAATACATTTTGACATTTTGAAATTTTACAAATTTGTTTTAACGTTTTTACTATTTTTGTATTTTTTTTTAACTTGTCTTTTTTATAACTTTTATCATGTTTTATTGCGTTTTTTGTATTTGAAAATATTTAATACCATTTCGTGACTTTTTGCAAATTTCACCAACATTTTAAATGCAATATATCTGTCCTCATTAGGGACTAATCACCGACGTTAGACACTACATCTAAAAATTTTGCTTATTATTTAGATATTCTAACTTGATTTATTGGGTTCTTTAACTAGATCTAGACAATATAATTTTTCTTGGCATCTAAAAGAAAATGAATTTTCTAAATTTAAAAAAAGTCCACTTTCCAAGTAATAAAACTGGAAAGCTATTGAACAGCCAACCACTGAACCATTTTGAGTAACTAGAAATTATATTTTTAAAACATTTTATCATTCAATTCAATTTATTCACAATTTCTCTTTCATTTCGCTATTTTTTTAATGTTGTTACAATTTTTTATACATGTTTTATATATTTTTGGTACATTTCAATTTACATTTTTTGAAACATTATGCAATACTTGGCAATAGTTTTCTAGTTTCTCGAAACATTTGAAGTGTATTTTTGTGTTTTAATAAAAAATGATGTAACTGCCGACATCTATTGTGCGATAAATGGATTAAAATAATTTTAATTATTATTTTTTAATAGGATTTATTGCTAGTTATGAATTCAAAGTGCTGCAGTTTTCTACTAGATCCGATCAAATTGTTGTACTGTAAAATATATACCTTACCACTTTTTAATATTCTTTGCGACTTTTTGCAATACTTTTTCGACAATTTTCCAGTTTCTCGAAACATTTGAAGCATATTTTTGTATTTTAATAAATAATTATGTAACTGCCGACATCTATTGTGCAATAAATGGATTAAAATAATTTTAATTAGTACATAGGGTTCATTGCCATCTAAGAATTCTAATTGCTGCAGTTTTCTACTATATCCGAGCAAATTGTTGTACTGTAAAATACAACTTTTCAATTTAAATATTTCCAAATTGAATAGTGGCAGCTTTTGCTATGTGATTTTTTAAAAATAAATGAAACAAGTTTTTATATATCTTGTTACAAACATTTTTGTGATAAGTAGTACAAGAAACAACAAAAATTTTTGTCATAAGATATATAAAATGCTGAACAAGAAACACAAAAATGTTTATGATAAGTTATATAAAAAGTTGTATAAGAAACACAAAAAAAATTGTGATAAGTTATACAAAAAGTTGTACAAGAAACAACAAAAATGGTGATAACTTATATAAAAAGTTGTACAAGAAACACAAAAAGTTTTGTGACAAGAAGTTATATAAAAAGTTGTACAAGAAAAACAAAAATGTTTGTGATAATATAAAAAATTGTACAAGAAACACAGACAATTTTGTGTTAAGTTATACAAAAAAATGTACAAGAAGCACAAAAAATTTTGTGATTACTTATAATGAAAAGTTGTACAAGAAACAAAAATTGTTGTGATAAATTATATAATAAGTTGTACAAAAAACACAACATATTTTGTGATAAGTTGCATAAAAAATTGTACAAGAAACACAAAAAAAATTGTACTAAGTTATATTAATAATTGTAGAAGAAACATAAAAATGCTGTGATTATTTTATGATAAGTTATATAAAAAGTTGTACAAGAAACTCAAAAAAAGTTGTGACAAGTTATATAAAAAGTTTTATAAAAAACACAAACATTTTTATGATAAGTTATACAAAAAAAAGTACAAGAAACACAAAAACATTGTGTGATAAGTTATATACAACAACAACCACAAAAATTTTGTAATAACTTATATAAAAACACAAAAAAATTGTGATAACTTATATAAAAACACAAAAAAATGTGTGATAAGTTATATAAAAAGTTGTACAAGAAACTCAAACAAATTTGTGATAAGTTATATAAAAAGTTGTATAAGAAACACAAACATTTTTATGAAAAGTTATACAAAAAATTGTACAAGAAACACAAAAAAATTTGTGATAAGTTATATAAAAAGTTGTACAAGATACACACATTTTTTTGTGATAACTTATATAAAAAGTTTTACAAGGAACACAAAAAAAAAGTGGTAAGTTGTATAAAAAGTTATACAAGAAACACAAACATTTTTGTGTTAAGTTATAAAAAAAAAGTACAAAAAACACAAAAAATGTGTGATATCTTATAATAAAAAGTTGTACAAGCAACAAACCTTGCTGTGATAAGTTGCTTAAAAAGTTGTACAAGAAACACAAAAAATGTTGTTACAAGTTATATAAGAAGTTCGAAAAGAAACACAAAATATTTTGTGCTAAATTATACAAAAAATTGTACAAGAAACACAATTTTTTTTGTGATAAGTTGTATAAAAATTTGTACAAAAAACAAAACAAAATTGTAATAAGTTATATAAAAAATTGTACAAAACACATAAAAATGTTGTGATAACTTATATAAGATATAAGAAACCCAAAAATTTTTGTGATAAGGTATATAAAAAGTTGTACAAGAAACTCAAAAAAATTTGTGATAAGTTATATAAAAAGTTGTACAAGATACAAATTTTTTTGTGATAAGCTATATAAAAAGTTATACAAGAAACTCAAAAAAATGTGTGATAAGTTATATAAAAAGTTGTACAACAACCACACAAATTTTGTGATGACTTATATAAAAACACAAAAAAATTTGTGATAAGTTATATAAAAGTTTAACAAGATATACAAATTTTTTAGTGTTAAGTTATATAAAAAGTTGTACAAGGAACACAAAAAAAATGTGATAAGTTCTATAAAAAGTTGTACAAGAAACACAAAAAAATTGTGATAAGAAACTCAAAAAAATTTGTGATAAGTTATATAAAAAGTTGTACAAGATACAAATTTTTTTGTGATAAGCTATATAAAAAGTTATACAAAAAACACAAAAAATTTTATGATAAGTTGCATAAAAAGTTATACAAGAAACACAAAAATTGATAAATTTAGAGATAATATTATAAATTTTGAGATTTTAAAATAAATTTAAAGATTTTTTAATAAATTTAGAGATTTTATTAAAAATTTTGAGATTTTATAAAAATTTAGAGATTTTAGAATAAATTTTGTGATAAATTATATAAAAAATTGTAAAAGAAACACAAAAATTTTGTGATAAGTTATATAAAAAGTTATACAAAAAACAAAAAATGTTGTGATAAATTATATAAAAAGTTCTGCAAAAAACAAAAAAAATTTTGTAATAAGTTGCATATAAAGTTGTTCAAGAAACACAAAATTTTTTGTTCTGGGTTATATAAAAAGTTGTACAAGAAACACAAAATAAATTTAGAATTTTTTTAATAAATTCAGTGATTTTATTATAAATTTTGAGATTTTATTAAAATTTAGAGATATTAGAAGAAATTTTGAGATTTTCTAAAAAAATGTGTGATACGTTATATAAAAAAACCAAATTTTTGTGATAACTTATATGAAAAGTTATTCAAAAAACAAGAAATTTTGTGATAAATTATTTAAAAAGTTCTACAAAAAACACAAATTTTTTTGTAATAAGTTACTTAAATAGTTGTACAAGAAACACAAAAAAATGTGTGATAAGTCGCATAAAAAGTTATACAATAAAACACAAAAATATATTTATGATATGTTATATAAAAGTTGTACAAGAAACACAAAAAATGAGATTTTTTAAAAATGTCAGAAAATTTATTATAAATTTGGAGATTTTATAAAAATTTAGAGATTTTTTAATAAATTCAGAGGTTTTATAATAAATTTAAAGATTATATAGTAAATTTAGAAATTTTATAATAAATTTTGAGATTTTATAATAAATTTAAAATTTTAGAATAAATTTAGAGATTATTTTACTAAATTTAGAGATTTTATAATAAATTTAGAGATATTGTAATAAATTTATAGATATTATAATAAATTTTATGATAAGTTAAATAAAAAGTTGAACAAAAAACACAAAAATTTTGTGATAACTTATAAAAACACAACAAAAACACAACAAAAAATGTGATAAGTAATATAAAAAGTTGTACAAGATTCACAATTTTTTTGTGATAAGCTATATAAAAAGTTGTACAAGAAACACAAAAAAAATTGTAATAAGTTATATAAAAATTTGTACAAGAAATACAAAAAAAAAACTGATAAGTTATATAAAATGTTATACAAAAAACAAAAAATGTTGTAATAAATTATATAAAAAGTTCTACAAAAAACAAATTTTTTTTGTAATAAATTGCATATAAAGTTGTTCAAGAAACACAAAAATTTGTGTTCTAAGTTATATAAAAAGTTGTACAAGAAACACAAAAATTGAAAAATAAATTTAGAATTTTTTTAATAAATTCAGAGATTTTATTATAAATTTTGGGATTTTTTAAAAAATTTTGTGATAAGTTATATAAAAAGTAGTAAAAAAACACCAAATTTTTGTGATAACATATATAAAAAGGTATACAAAAAAGAAAAAATGTTGTGATAAATTATTTAAAAAGTTCTACAAAAAAACACAATTTTTTTTGTAATAAGTTGCATAAAAAGTTGTACAAGAAACACAAAAAAAATGTGATATGTTATATAAAAGTTGTACACGAAACACAAAAATTGAAAGGTAAATTTTGAGATTTTCTAAAAATTCAGAGATTTTATTATACATTTTGAGATTTTATAAAAATTTTGAGATTTTTTAATAAATTCAGAGATCATATAATAAATTTAAAGATTTTAGAATAAATTTAGAGATTTTTTTAATAAATTTAGAGAGTTTATAATAAATTTAGAGATTTTTTAATAAATTTGGAGATATTATAATAAATTTTGGGATAAGTTATATAAAAAATTGTACAAGAAACCCAATAAAAATTGTGTGGTAAAAAGTTGTACAAAACTCACAAAAAATTGGTAATAACTTATATAAAACATAAAAAAATTGTAATAAGATATATAAAAAGTTGTACAAGATACACAATTTTTTTGTGATAAGTTATTTAAAAAGTTGTACAGGAAACACAAAAAAAATTGTGAGAAGTTGTATAAAAAGTTATACAAAAAACACAAAAATTTTTATGATAAGTTACATAAAAAGTTGTACAAGAAACACAAAAATTGATAAATTTAGAGATTTTATTATAAATTTTGAGATTTTAAAACAAATTTTGAGATTTTTTAATAAATTTAGAGATTTTATTAAAAATTTAGAGATTTTATTAAAAATTTTGAGATTTTATAAAAATTTTAAGATTTTAGAATAAATTTAGAGTTTTAAAAAAAAATTGTGATAAGTTATATAAAAAATTGTAAAAAAAGCACAAAAATTTTGTGATAAGTTATATAAAAAGTTACACAAAAAACAAAAAATATTGTGATAAATTATATAAAATGTTGTACAAAAAACACAAATTTTTTTGTAATAAGTTGCATATAAAGTTGTTCAAGAAACACAAAAATGTTTGTGCTGAGTTATATAAAAAGTTGTAGAAGAAACACAAAAAAAATTGTAATAATTTGCTAAAAAAAGTTGTACAAGAAACACAAAAAATGTTGTTACAAGTTATATAAAAAGTTTGAAAAGAAACACAAAAAATTTTGTGCTAAGTTATACAAAGAATTGTACAAGAAACACAAACATTTTTGTGACAAGTTATATAAAAATTTGTACAAAAAACTCAAAAAAAAAATTGTACTAAGTTATATAAAAAATTGTACAAGATACATAAAAATGTCGTAATAACTTATATAAAAAACCCAACAAATTTTGTGATAAGTTATATAAAAAGTTGTACAAGAAACTCAAAAATTGTATGATAATTTATATAAAACGTTATACAAAATACAAGAAATGTTGTGATAAATTGTATAAAAAGTTGTACAAAAAACACAAATTTTTTTGTGATAAGTTATATAGAGAGTTGTACAAGAAACACAAAAATTGAAAAATAAATTCAGAGATTTTTTAATAAATTCAGAGATCTTATAATAAATTTAAAGATTTTATAGTAAATTTATAAATTTTATAATATATTTTAAGATTTTATAATAAATTTAGAGATTTTATAAAATATTTAGAGATTTTATAATAAATTTTGTGATAAGTTATATAAAAAGTTGTAGAAGAAACACAAAAATTTGTGTGATAAGTTATATAAAAAATTGTACAGGAAATTCAAAAATTTTGTGATGATTTATATAAAAAGTTAGACAAAAAACAAAAAATGTTGTGATAAATTATATAAAAAGTTGTAGAAAAAGCACAAAAATGTTGTGATAAGTTATATAAAAACTTGTAGAAGCCACACAAAAAATTTTGTGATAAGTTATATAAAAAGTTGTACAAGAAAAACAAAAAAAATGGTGATAAATTATATAAAAATTTGTACAAGAAACACAAAAAAATTGTGATAAGTTATATAAAAAGTTAAAAAAAAAACATAAAAAATTGTGATAAGTTATATAAAAATTTGTACAAGAAACACAAAAATTGAAAAATAAATTTAGAGAATTTTTAAAAAATTCAGAGATTTTATTATAAATTTTGAAATTTTATAAAAATTTTGAGATTTTATAATAAATTTAAAATTTTAGAATAAATTTAGAGATTTTTTTAATAAATTTAGAGATTTTATAATAAATTGAGACATATTTTAATAAATTTAAAGATTTTATTATAAATTTTGAGATTTTATAAAAATTTAGAGATTTTTTAATAAATTCAGAGATCTTATAATAAATTTAAAGATTGTAGAATAAATTTAGAGATTTTTTAATAAATTTGGAGATATTATAATAAATTTTTTTGATAAGTTATATAAAAAGTTGTACAAGAAACTCAAAAATTTTATGATAATTTATATAAAAAGTTATACAAAATACAAGAAATGTTGTGATAAATTATATAAAAAGTTGTACAAAAAACACAAAATTTTTTGTAATAAGTTATATAAAAAGTTGTACAAGAAACACAAAAATTGAAAAATAAATTTAGAGATTTTTTAATAAATTCAGAGATCTTAGAATAAATTTAAAGATTTTATAGTAAATTTAGAAATTTTATAATAAACTTTAAGCTTTTATAATAAATTTAGAAATTTTATAATAAATTTTAAGCTTTTATAATAAATTTAGAAATTTTATATTAAATTTTATAATAAGTTATATAAAAAGTTGTACAAGAAACACAAACATTTTTATCATAAGTTATACAAAAAGTTGTAGAAGAAACACAAAAAATTTGTGTGATCAGTTATATAAAAAGTTGTACAAAAAACACAAATATTTTTATTATAAGTTATATAAAAAGTTGTACAAGAAACACAAAAATTGATAAATTTAGAGATTTTATTAAAATTTTTGAGATTTTAGAATAAATTTAGAGATTTAAAAAAAAAATTGTGATAAGTTATATAAAAAATTGTAAAAGAAGCACAAAAATTTTGTGATAAGTTATATAAAAAGTTGTACAAAAAACACAAATTTTTTTGTAATAAGTTGCTTATAAAGTTGTATCAAGTATCAAGAAACACAAAAATGTTTGTGCTAAGTTATATAAAAAGTTATACAAGAAACACAAAAAAAATTGTAATAAGTTGCATAAAAAGTTATACATAAACCACAACAAATTTTATAATAAGCTATATAAAAAGTTGTTGAAGAAACACAAAACATGAAAAATAAATTAAAATTTTTTTTAATAAATTCGGAGATTTTATTATAAATTTTGAGTTTTTATAAAGATTTTTTAATAAATTGTGTGATAAGTTATATAAAAAGTTAGAAACACCAAAGTTTTGTGATAAATTATTTAAAAAGTTCTACAAAAAACACATTTTTTTTGTAATAAGTTGCATAAAAACTTGTACAAAAAACACAAAAAAAAATTGTGATAAGTTGCATAAAAGGTTATACAAAAAACACAAAAAAAATTATGATATGTTATATAAAAAGTTGTACAAGAAACACAAAAATTGAAAAGTAAATTTTGAGATTTTATCAAAACTTAGAGATTTTTTAATAAATTCAGAGATTTTATAATAAATTTAAAGATTTTATAGTAAATTTAGAAATTTTATTATAAATTTAGAAATTTTATAATAAATTTAAAGATTTTATAATAAATTTAAAGATTTTAGAATAAATTTAGAGATTTTTTTAATAAATTTAGAGATTTTATAATAAATTTAGAGATTTTTTAATAAATTTGGAGATATTATAATAAATTTTGTGATATAAAAAGTAGTAAAAGAAACACAAAAATTTGTGTGATAAGTTGCATAAAGAGTTGTACAAGCAAAACAAAATTTTATGTAATAAATTATATAAAAAGAAACACAAAAATTTTATGATAACTTATATAAAAAGTTATACAAAATAGACAGCATATTTTGTGATAACTTGCATAAAAAGTGAAACACAACAAAATTGTGATAATTAATATAAAAAGTTGTTTTATTTGTTAAATATTTCCAGTGGGTTCGATTCGAAATAATAGACAACATTATAATAATATAAATATATTTCTGTTAATTACATTTTCCTTGTCCCCCAAAAAAATGCACTGTAAAGGCACATTCAACATGATAGAATACATGGATAAAAATATTATGTTACATATAATATATAAAATGTTAATATACAATCTAAACCTTACGATTCTTTTTGCTTGTTCGTGTTAATTAATGCATTAACTAATGTCACAGCTAGAATAATATATTCCGTTATGTTCCCCAATTATTCAGACACTACATATGTCAATGCACGTGTATCACTGCCTGCATTCAGCGATTATTCTCTGACCCAATGGAAGAGTCGGCCTGAAATTGTTCTTGACGAAACCTTCAAACTCATCACACGGACAACTATCTTCGGGTGTATAAGATTTTAACGCCCTAAATGCTTTCAACTGAAATAATAAATTTATCGGTTTGATTAATTAATTTCTTTTATATAATAAAAACTTACTTGTTCTTTTGATACTTCGATTGGATCTCTGAAGACGATCCAGATTACACATTCGGAGCAAGGGGGCGTTGTTAAAGAACCTTGATAGGTGAAGTAGCTGCTCTCGTCGGGGATTAAATGACTCGGGTCTAACGGGCTGGATATCTTAGCGCTTTGATCTTTGTGCGTGATGTAACCCATCTTGGAGACAATTTTGGATAACTCATTGTGCGGTCTTCCGGGCTGGAAATAACTTACTTTATTAGTGTAGAATATTCGATGTATTTAAAATAGCTAATTTTGATATTGCTTTATAGCATTGCTCCACATTTCCCAGCAATTAAAAAAAATACAATCAGAGCTTCTGCTCCTTTTTTGGAAACTATAATATAAACTAACTATGTACAATAACAATACAATTTACACATAATCACTATAACAGCGTCAACTGAAATGATGTATCATTTTGTAAACAATTTTAATATATATATATATAATATTTTTTAATTATTTTATTATTATATCATATATAATAAGAAATTAAGATATTATAATTATTAAATAATTAGTCTATTTTGAAATAAATGTTTAAAAGGTTCACCTCGTGAGTAAATCAAATTTACAAGCTTTTACATCTCCAATACTCTACCAATTGAGCTACTGTGCTAGCATAAACTAGACATATATAAAATTGTGTATGTGCAAACATACAAAATAATAAATGATTTAAAGATTCAATTAGATGTGGATATAGAACATATAACCAATGCAAATTGAGGTACTTCAGTAGCTCAATTGGTTGAGTGTTAGACATGACATACAAAGGTTGTGGTTTCGATCCCCATCCGAGGTGAATCATTTATTTCAAAATCGAGCAATGGCGTAGTAATTATTTAATAATTATAATATTTTAATTTTTTCATAATAAATATTAAGGTACCTCAGTAGCTCAATTGGTTGAGTATTGAACATGACATCCAAAGCTTGTGAGTTCGATCCCTACCCGAAGTGAATCTTTTAAACATTTATTTCAAAATGGAATAATGGCGTGGTAATTATTTAATAATTATATCTTAATTTCAACTCCATTTAAAAATGTTAATTTTTTAGGTTGAATTGCCATAAATTAACTAACTAACTGACTAAAATTTTAAATTGTAAGCAATTATTATTTGCAACATTCGTAATTTTCACATCGCTCAAAAAATTTCAACGTAATTTAAGACATTTGACATTTTTAGACTTTGGCAGGAATCTTTAAAATGTTTAGTAAACATTTTGAATGTTTTGAAATTTTTTTTTTTAATTTTCTATCAATTTGTGATATTTTACAACGTTTCTCGACATTTCTTAATTAGCCATGACAGCTTGTAAACATTTTACTTTTCCCAAATGTTTTGCGATATTTAAGAATGTTTGCAATATTTATAGAAACAAAGATTTTATAATAAATTTAAAGATTTTATAATAAATTTAGAGATTATATAATAAATTTAAAGATTTTTTAATAAATTTAAAGATTTTATGATAAATTTTGAGATTTTAGAATAAATTTTGAGATTTTATAATAAATTTTAAAAAAGTATTTATAAATTTTGAAAATTTATAATAATTTTCAAGATTTTACGATAAATTTTGAGATTTTAGAATAAATTTTGAGATTTTAGAATAAATTTTTGAAAAATTATTTACAAATTTTGAAAATTTATAATAAATTTAAAGATTTCACGATAAAATTTGAGATTTTAGAATAAATTTTGAGATTTTATAATAAATTTTTGAAAAATTATTTACAAATTTTAGAAATTTATAATAAATTTAAAGATTTTACGATAAATTTTGTGATTTTAGAATAAATTTTGAGATTTTATAATTAATTTTTGAAAAATTAATTAAAAAATTTTGAAAATTTTTAATAAATTTAAAGATTTTATGATAAATTTTGAGATTTTAGAATAAATTTTAAGATTTTAGAATAAATTTTGAGATTTTATAATAAATTTTTGAAAAATTATTTACAAATTTTAAAAATTTATAATAAA
>JARJEC010040415.1:0-12002 GCA_030264575.1 Tachinus sp. AB-2021 | reverse complement strand
CGATGTGACATTTAATGTGGAACATAAAATCGGCCCGGCAGCATCATTTCCCTTGTTGCACACATACAATTACAACTGTTGAGCTCGTCGCTTGAAAAATTACTCTTCGCGCGCGCCCCCACCACCACCACCAACCAACCCCTTGTTAAAATTATGCCGACGTTTTGTTTCCCGGGAAAACGCTGGCGTTAGTTCCTCCCAACACTAAACATGTTACGACATTCATTAATTATCGTCTTTTTGCCACTTTCTAGTTGTTTTAAATATATTTTTTCGCTGCATTCTTCGTATAATAAATCAAGCATTATATCGTGTCCGCGACTGGCGGACATTAATTATTCATAAATTCATCGGGCGCACATTAATTATGGGCATATACCAAACCCGGGCTTAAACGGAAGAACAAAGTGATGTATGAACGGGCGAAATGCGAAAAAAATGAGCGTGCATTAAACAGCGAGCTGATGCATAATCAACTGAATATTTATTAACAAATTTACTTTCGGAATGTTTCATGTTTTAATGTTGCTGTTTTTTTAAATTTCAGGAGACAGCAAAGGCAACGCGAGCGCTTCTGTAAGACCGTTTACAATGGTCTGCTCTCCTACACGGAATGCATTCAGGCCTTTAACTCGACGACCTACTTTGAATCCTGGGACCCGGATCCTCTCGACCTTTTTGAAAACAATTCAGTCTACCGTTTCGTCAACAACACCTATGAGAACAAATCCAATCCGGAAGTCATATTGCCTGTTTTGCCTCCCTTTGAACTGTGGCAGACGATTCTCATTGCTATCTGCCTGGCAATGTGTATTATCCTGACGGTCGCCGGCAACATCCTTGTGCTACTTGCTTTCATTGTTGATAGAAATATCAGGCAGCCTAGTAATTATTTCATTGCATCGTTAGCCGCTACTGATATGCTTATAGGTAATTGAATAACTTATTAATGCAATATCTTTATATAGATAATTATTTTCAGGAACTGTATCAATGCCTTTCTATACGGTGTATGTTTTGATGGGTTATTGGGATTTGGGTCCGCTGTTGTGTGACCTATGGTTGTCAGTTGATTACACGGTTTGTTTGGTATCGCAATATACTGTCCTGCTAATAACAATCGATCGCTTCTGTTCTGTGAAAATTGCCGCAAAATACCGTAGCTGGCGGACGAAAAACCGCGTGGTATGGATGGTCACTATAACGTGGATCATTCCCGCCTTGCTATTTTTCATTAGTATATTCGGTTGGGAGCACTTTATAGGATACAGAGATTTGTTGCCAGGAGAATGCGCTGTGCAATTCTTAAAGGATCCCATTTTCAACACGGCCCTTATAATCGGATATTACTGGACTACGCTGATTGTGCTTTTCATTTTATACGGTGGGATTTATAAAACAGCTTATGAGATGCAGAAGAAGAGCGAGGCGAAACAGAGGAAGATGCAGTCGATGGTAGCGTTAAGCGCCGGAGCCATGTCCGGGATGGCTGGAAGGGCGGCCGGAATTGGTTTATCA
Organism: Tachinus sp. AB-2021; assembly: GCA_030264575.1. Taxonomy (NCBI): domain Eukaryota; kingdom Metazoa; phylum Arthropoda; class Insecta; order Coleoptera; family Staphylinidae; genus Tachinus; species Tachinus sp. AB-2021. Next base: position 10,484 of record JARJEC010040415.1, on the reverse strand, counting down.
AAAACTCAAAGTACTTTATTGAGCCAGGATAAGCCACAAATTGCAAATACCGTGCTGCATTCCGCAGCCCCACTCAGCAATCAAACATTAGTGGTTAAGGAAAGCATAGCTGCAGGAGATTCCAATTCAAGTCAGAAGACTACTTCCACCAAACAAAGCACCGCGGCAACGACTACAACAACCGCGGATTCCAGTGAGCGGCGCAATTTATGTCTTCCAAACTCTCAGAATGCGGAAAACGATAAATCTGAGAGGAGCAGCAGCCCGGCATTTGAATCTGATGAGGATAGCACAGCAACGGCAGTTCAACAACAAGTCAAGAAGAGATCTTCAGTTGTAGGTATTGTTGTGCAGATAGGTACATCACCTATGTTTGAAAATAACAATAAGGTTAACGGTGGGATTCCTAATGCGAACGCAGAAACGGAAACTAAGACATCACCGACGCTTCCCGGTATCCCGGAACAGAATCTGACCGAGCCGCCGGAGCCATCCGGATCGGGATCGGTATGTAATTTAATTGTGGCCAGTTCACCATCACCTTCACAAAAATCACAAAATATCATACCCCCACCCGTCCAGTTTCAAGGTAGCCCCCCAGTTTGTGAGAATTCCCCTGAGAGACCTAAAAGCCTGCAAGTCAAACCCCAAGCCACATACGATATGCTTGTAGGATTAGATGGTGCCGATCTTCGTTACATGGATGAAAGTTCAATTATTGTACCTTCCCCAGTATGCGAAAGTCCCCCATCATCCTTAACATTACATGAGTCCCCTGCGCATGTACCCCCTGCTAATGCTTCCTTGCTGCAGACCGCTCTGATTAGAGCCAGCGCCAAAAAGGCAGAGACCACCGTGACTCTAACGGCAGAACGTACGGTCACGTCGCTTGTAAGCGAGCTGCAAGAGAGCGAGACAAGGGATGGCTTTACGGAACCCAGCACACCACTGGGGGGCACCTCAGCAATCAGCCAAACAGGTAACGCTGCCGCCATAATGGCGGCAACAACCTTCGTTGAAGTTAACCGCAATAAAAATTTTAATAAAGCAGAAACCGAGGAAAACACAGCCAAACGAGATTTCGTCAAGAGCATCGGAAAGCGACTGAAGAAAAAGAAAAAGGCGGCGGGCCCATTCGGGGCATTTGGAAGGCAAAAGTCAAAATCTGAGAACCGCGCCAGAAAAGCATTCCGCACAATATCTTTCATTCTAGGCGCATTTGTTATATGCTGGACTCCCTACCACATCCTAGCCCTAGTCGAGGGATTCTGCTCCACACCACCATGCACAAACTCACATCTATACATGTTCTCCTACTTTCTGTGCTACGCCAACAGCCCACTGAATCCGTTCTGCTACGCACTAGCCAATCAACAATTCAAAAAGACTTTCATGAGAATACTCAAAGGAGACCTACACATGACTTAAACACTTAAATATTAATTTAATTAATAAAACACCAAAAACGGCGATAATTTCAAATGGAACGACACGAACTGAACATTTCATCAACTGCCAATAATATAAAAATAATCAGAGATACGTACGCAATAAAATCTCATCATATATTTAATAAAAAAACGAGAGAAGATTTTACTCTTCCAGAAAGTTTTATTAATAACGCACAATTGGATATCGTTTCTTCCTTTATTTACAAAAATATTAGGTTAGCTATTATTTCGATTGAATCAAGTATATTCTGACAATCATTAGACGTGGGGTTGCCACATGAATTTTCTCAATTTTAAACCTCAAATTTTGGATTAACTTTGAGGTATCTTGCAGATCATTTATTGAACAATTATTATATTTCTGTTAATGTTCAACGTATGACTAAAGACTTGACTTTTATAGCTTTCAGTTATGCTTCATATTAGACAAAAAAAAGAGCCTTACTTTTTAAAATAGTCAGGGTAAGTGGTTATAGAGCTTTCTTATGGAACATATAAAGATACTGGAAATACTATCTACAGCACCAAATATACTCTGCAGGCAACCAGTATTACAACGCCAATCCAGCAATTACTTGTTTGCTTAAAAGAAAACTGTAAATGGTAATTGATTATAGAATGCGAATGGAATGTTTTGTGATTGTTAAAAATATTATTTGACAGATTATATTTTTTGTGAACGTCATATGACCCGTCAGCAATGCTGATTGCAAAATATCACTAATACATTTAAGGTCAGTTTAGAATATTATTTAACAATTTATATTATAATCAATCATGAAAATTATGACATTCTTTGAAAAACTAGAATTTCTTTTAAGATTAAAACATATCATGATAACATCAAACGTTATTTTAATCATTCATTTTGTAATAATTTTTTAGCAATTCATAATTATTTGTAAATTATGTGAACATTTTTTAAAATGTATATTTTTCTTGAAAAACTATCTGTTATCGACTGATTTGTTCTATGACAAGACAGAACGTTACGGATATACTTAATAACTACTCATAACATTATTTGGCATTATTATAATTTCTTGTGAACGCCATATCACAGTTTACAATTCAGCTTTTTTACTATCCTGATTTTTCTTTTTAATTTATAGCATGGAATGACATCATCAAACGTTATTTTGACATTTTATAATAATTAAAAATATTTTTTCTGACATGATTATATGACAATTGTTGACAATCTAGATTTTTTTAGGGGTTGGTCATGAACATTATACAGGAAAAATCGCAATAGTCCAAAAATGTCATTTTGAAATATTCAGAATTTTTTTAAATTTAGAACTTAGCATATGATTTCACTGAACGTTTTAATATTTAATGATAAAAATTAGATTTTTTTCAAAAACAGATAATATCTCAAACTAACTGACAGCTATTCGGTTCCATGACAATATTCAACGTTACTGGAACATATTGCGTGATACTACCGAACGTAACTGAGACAGTTTTTGTTAAAATGCTAGAATTTTTTAAGTAAAACTTGTTTCATTTTTTTAAGGACAAATTCAGCGTCACACGACTCTATCTCATTTCCAATAATCAATTTATCTTTAGTCATTTTTGCGTCAAATGATTTAAAAAAACTTTGGCATGAAAGAGATAATTGAGATGGAGCAATTAATATAAACAAATCAAATTTGGCAAGTTAATTAATAATATTTGTCAGTGTCAGATACATAAACTCATGGCAATGCACGCTGACGCTTGAGTGACCATCTACGATTCTAGGGGTTCTGGGGTTTAATTCCCTCGCGATCAATAATTTTTTTAAAAATTGTAATCAAAATTTTACTTAGGCTGTATGAACCAAACACACTTACATTTTTTCTTGATTTTGTAATTTTTTTGAAATTTTTCCATACATTTTTAATCATTTTGATTTTTTTTAATATGTATTTTTTGGTATTTATTAAAACTTTGTAAAAATGTATCAATTATTTGTTATTTTCTCTATTTGGGAATGTTTACTTTACAATTTTATGGGAACTCTTTTGTTGTTGTTTTTAAATCTTTTTAAATCATCCATTTAACAACATTTGAAATTATTTAACAAACATTTGTTGTAACATTTAATATTTTATATACATTGTACAACTTTTTACAAGACATTTTGCAATATTCATTGATTTTCACATTGTTTTCAACCAGCAGAGACATGTCATATTCACGTCATTTGTTGGTCACAGATTACATCATTATGACATAAAAAACACATAACGTAAATATAATGACCAAAAAGAAAAAATATGTCAGGGACGTCATTTTGAAACATAGAATTGGTGTAACTTGATGTCGTGAAATTAACGTCAGTAAATGACAAGTTGATAGTGTTTCAATAAACTTTTATCAAAATGATCATCCAATTGAGTATTTCTAGTTAATCACCTGTAGCGAAACGCATTTGGTGTGGGTGAGTGTGATAGAAATAATCCACACATGGTTGTTTCTATTAACGGTTCCTGGTCTCTTTTATTTAAAGCTACAAACAATTTAATGTTAAACTAATAATTATATATTACAACTAGTAAACAATAACGACCCTAAGTTACTTACCTACTTGTACAACAGGCGAGTTCAAAGTCAAAGTGACTTATTAAATACTTCCGAATTAAAGCTGTTTTTAGAGGGAAACTGGCGCGACGTGGCCGGCTTGAAGAGCCGTACGGTACGGCACGAAGGTCATCGATCGTACCGCTACGCAACAGCGGTACATAGAAACTATGCAGTCACGACAGCTTGCATACGGCGCAACCTTCTTAGCGTCTGCAGGTATCGAAGATCTTTATGAATTACATTGCTACTCTCCATTAGAAATATTTCATTAGATGACGTTTGATTTTTAAGTAAATATCACTTATTTAGCAGCTATATAATGATAAATATCCTGGAGAACATTTTTTTCTTTTAACTAATTCTAGTTTATACTGGGACTATACCTGAAGTTACCGCGGTGAATTAATTTTAACTTTATTTTAGTAACTAGAGTATACTCTAGATCTCTATCATATTGTGCGTCCTTTTCTATCGTTTTACAAAACGCCTTCCACAAGCCAGTCTATGTTTGCTTTGCTATATTATTATTACTATTATTTTCATCCTCAAACTTAACGCCATGCCGACTAAAAATTAGTGAGGTTGGTGTTAGCATTAGTACAATTCGTAAAAATGTGTGGATTGTTTGGTGACATGTGAATATAAAGCTAATAGACGGCGGAAAAAGTATAGTTTGGCGTGAAAAGTAAATCAATATCACATCGTAAATATTACGTCTTAAAAAATTACACAAAAAATACGTGATTATGATGTCGCAAATGAGACGCGATTTTTTTCTATTGTCTATTGGACGATTTATATCACCTAAACATTACGTGAATATGACGTGACTCTGCTGGCTGGATCATTAAAAAATTTCTACGGGGTATCATCAGTGATTGCGACATTTTAAATCTTTTGCCAAAAATAAAAACTTTTTACAACAAGGCCGTTGAAACGGGCAATTTTCGGACAGTTTTGAAGCGTATGTTCCAAACAAGTAGAAAAATATGTGTGTGAAATACATTTAAAAAACACTTTAAAATTCCTACATAGTATTTGGTACTCTCGTACATTATTTGTATTTGAGTTTTCTTGTAAAATAACTATTAAAAAGAAAATTTCAAACTTAAAATTGCTCATTTAAGGCTTTTTTTTATTAAGATTTAAAATTTGTAAAAGATGCATTTGTAAAAAACGATATAAAAGCGGTTTTTCTGCGGTATATTCTTTGGCAAACATCAAGAATAGGCTTCGACTTCTCAAATGTATTATCTTAATATGGTGAATGCGCCGGGCGCAATATGTTTCAATGTTTTGGCTCGTTCTATTTTTTTTTCAAATTTTGTAATAACGACGTTCTTTATATAAATATTATATGCAAATATGTTGGCGGGTTTTTACGTTCATAATGCCTAAGGCTTCAACACCACCACACTAAATTTGAAGACAAAATGACACGAACACAATTTATTTTATTACAAACATCTAAAAGTAAAAACAATTCAAAAATAATTAAAAATAGATTTTTTTACATCTAGGGAAAAGATCAGTTTGAGTATTGTTACTTTCAATAATATTTTTTTTCATTTTTTCTTTTTTTCGAAATTTTATTTTGAAAAGTATATAGGTTTTTTAATATTTTGTGACCCTTTTGCATTTTACAATTTTATTCCTTTATATTAACGGTTTTTTTGTAATTCTTTTGATATTCTAGTACATTTTCTAATATTTTAGATATTTGTCTAAATATTTTATTTTTTTTATTTTTTATTTTAAGTATTCACTTTAAATTGGTTGATTTATTTAACATTTTGTTACAATTATGCAACAATTCATTTGCATTTTTTTGTTATTTTTTCCATTTTTGATAAAATAATCTCGGCCAAATCTGCAAGAAGTTGTATTAGAATTACTCCAAACTGTGATTAAAAATATAATTAAAAACATGTTTTGTTCTAGTTTTTGATAAAAATATATTTTGGGCAAAATAACGTTTGCCTGGTACCTAATATATATATATTTATGTTTTAAGTAATTTTTGCAATTTATTTTTCTTGGAGGGGCCCTCAAAAAAATTATAGCTGCAGAACCCCGAATAAACTAGATGGCTGTCATTTAACAGTTTCAACTGAGTAGCTTTTTATTATTAAAAATAGTCTAAAACATTCCAGGTGGTCCATTTTATGACACCGGGATATTGAATAGTTGCAAAAAAATAATATTTTAATGTTATTTTCGAAAATAGTAATTAGAATTTGGTTTGGCATATTATAGTGGGATTGTCGTTGTGATACTGGTTGCATATGGAGTTTATTTATTGTTCTATTATGGTATCTTTATATTATTCACATATATTATGCACACTCTGACTACATTATTAAGCTAAAATGTCAAAGGATTTTTATATAGTTACAGCAGTTGCAATAAGTTATTATAAATGCAATCACCATTATGGTTTGTATGTAAATCGTTCCCGATACTAATTGATTTTTTTAATATTTTTAAATTATATAGACTTAATTAATACAATTACAGTTTAATTAATAATCAAAATTCCGTTTTTGCTTGCATCTTTGGACGAAATTTGGCAACCCCAATTAGATAACAAAATTTTGCGGGCCTAGACTAGTGTAGTGGCTTCCTAAAAATTACTAGTTGGTTCATATGAAATGATGAAATTTGTGAGGAAATGTTGCTCCATTTCGACAGCTTTTCACCTAAACACACAGTTGCTCCGATCACGTGACCTAGAATAAACTTGGGGCACTGTGATTAGTACGTGTTCAGGTCAATACATCAGAAGACAATAAGTAAATATATAAATGTATAAATACAATATGTAAATTAGATAGGATTTAGCTTTTTGGCAGATTAAACTATTAAGAGAGTGAGAAAGAAAGAAAGAAAGAAAGAGAGAGCGCAAGCGCTGGTTTATGCGGGACCCAATAATCTATTTGTAAATAATGAAATGAATACTTATAGCATAGATTATATTTTTAATATGCCCTTCGCGTAAATCCTCGATACTAACTTTGTGGATTTAGACGAAGTGTGCCCCCATTGTAAATACATCCGTTGGGTTCCGTGTCATTAGCTCTAGGGATTCGCAATCGCAATTTTGCAACTTTGCTGTACCGGGCCGGCCGGATATTGAGCCCTATCCGTTGGCCCTTGAAGTTACAAAACGCCGATTAACTCCTGTCCATAATTCATTTCATCTATTAAGCACACAACATAACACATAAAAAATATATTATTAAACACCGGGCAATCGGGGCACACACAAAACCTCCAGTAATTATTTAAACCAACCAATCAATAATTTATAAATAGCTTGGTATAGATTGTATTGTAAGGATTTCAGGACAATGGGACCCTTGTTTGATTCCCTATCAACATCTTAACGCCATTTAGTCCTAATCGTCATCTTTTATGCAAGCGTTTCTAATGTAGCGAATTTGATTTATATAGATAGAAAAATCGATATTTTAAAATAAAAAATTTTCTCTCCGTCCCGCTGCAATACAATTTTTCCTAATTTTGTGTGCCCCAATTAAATAAAATAAAATTGCCAACAATTATCACGTCAAACCTGTGATATTATTATAACTCACTTTGCACTCGTCAAGTGCCCCCCTCAAAAATATACATAAATTATATACAAATCAAAATAAATACGTAGCTTTGGAATTTCCCTGTGTAAGTAGTTGCTAATGTGTATCATACAAAAAAAAATTAATGTGTAACATTAAGGCTGTAGATAATATCCCGAAAAAACCCTTATTGTAATTATGTAAATGGTGGTGCTCCGGCTGGGTCTGGAGCGTGGAGATATTTATTTTATTTGTGCATGCATAACGAATAAATACTATAAATAATTGTATAAATTAAAAAATAATATTTATTTTTGTTAATACCTATCTTCTCGCATTTATTTGAAGGTAAGTGCCAATTAATTATTTTTGAATAAAACAAATATTTGTATATATATTCAATTAATGTAGGAATTAAAGTAAACTTTAAATATTTATTGTAATTTTTTTCAGTAGAATGCAAATACATTTTAATTAAATAAATATTAAATTGTAGAAAATTGCAGATTTATTAATACACATTTTGAAATTATTATTCGACTTTTTAAGCCACTTTCATTAACTAGAATGCGAAATTACACTGTTTCCATTAAGAATGAACAATTTTTTTGAAATTATTTGATTAAATAAAGCGTAATTTGCATTTAAGATATAAATATAGTTTTTTCAATTATATAACTAATAAATTACATATTGCAATTGATGGTTTAATCAACAAGCATTTTAATTAATAATTAAGACATTTTAACGGATGGTATCGTGCACGATAATTATCGAGATTAATAACACGAGTGTTGATTACAATATTTTTCAGTTGAATGCTTCTTAAAAAATTCAGATATTCTAAATTAGTTTTATGATAAAATTTCAAATCTTGACATAATGTGCAATTATTAAAATACCACTGACATTATACTTGACGTAAAATAATTTAAATCTATCTATTTAATATTGTATATATTTTGTCGATGATATAAATATTCAGTTTATTAGCAATGTAACATTGTATTTAATGGCCATGCATTAAATGGGCCTAAAAATGATATTATTTTAATACATTAAACAGACTGTTTAATAAACGATCAATGGAAAATATACAGGGTGTTATTTTCAAAAGTAAACATCTCAGAAAATCGGAAAAAACAAAAAATACCAGGAAAACGTCAATTTCTATTTTGAGGTGGACATCTTTTGACATATAGTTGACATGTCTGTCACTTTCCCCTTTACTGCAACAAGCATTTTTCAAAATTTTTAAATGGAATGACCCATTTTGTGATACCTCATTTGAAAGAATTGCAGTGGCATACATTTTGTTTTTTTTTTTAATTTCTCAAATTTTTATTTTTTTAGTATGTGTCACATGTCTCGAATATGTCAAATAATGTTCTCTTCAATATAAAAATCGACTTGTTTCTGGGTTTCCAAATGCATTGCTAATTTTTGTTTAATTTTTAAGAACAAAAATCAGAGTGCATTTTAAAAAAATTAATAACTTAAAAAATGCACAGATAGATTACTGACATTAAGACCTTTTAAATGAAGTATTACAAGTGGGTCGTTTAAAAGTTTTGAAAGGTACTTGTTGGGGGGGAGGGGAATAATGACACACATGTCAAATATATGTCAAAAGACGTCCCCTTCAAAATAGAATTTAATGTGTTTTTTGTTTTGCACCGATTTTCTGAGATATCCAGGGTGGAAACTTTGTAAAAAACACCCTGTATATAATTATTTCAAATTTGTTAATACGTTGTATTGGATTGCATAACTATTTATTAATTACAGCAAATTATCAAAATGCAATTTCTATTTAGTTTTACAGTGTGCTCCCGTATTAACGCTCGAATGTGTATAATACACTAAATATTTTGCAGCAGAAATTTCATCTTTGGGGGTTCAATTCTGTTTGAATAGTAACTAATTTGTATTATAAATTTAATTTTAAAAAAATCAAGTATATCTATTTACAAAAATGATGTTTTGTGTCCAGATAAAAGCTTTTTTGTACGAGATGCGACAAAAATTTATTTTAAAAAAGTTGTTCAAATGATTATATATTATGCCTGTATATCAAATATTGTTTTGCAATTTTAATTTTGAAACACAGGGTGTTTCTCACCCTACACGCATGATATTTTATCTGCAAATAAATTGTGATTAAAGATTTTTTTTGTATGAGATACGACAAAAGTTTACTTAAAAAGAGTTGTTCAAATGATGTATTATGTCGGTATGCCAAATATTGTTTTGCAATTTTAATTTTGAGATATCAAGTATATACAGGGTGTTTCTCAACCTATACGCAACAAACTTGAGAAATGATTGCTAAAGGCGTGAAATGAGTTATTATGAAAAAAATTTAATATAACATTAGAATACTTTTCAATGTATTTGGTAAAATGTAAAAAAACACAGTTTAGAAATGCATTTTTAACAGAAAACTTATAAACGTGCATTATTTTAATCATACCAACTGTTCGAAGTTATTTTCTTCTTTATCAATATAGATTTAAGGTCGTCGAATCCATAAGCCACCATAAAATACTAATGGAAATACCAAACAAACTTGATTTTTACGCAATTGCTTTTTATAAAGAATAAATGCCAAGCAAACTTGATTTACAAACAAATAATTTTTATCAAAAAAAATAAAGACCAAATTAAATTGATTTTTACAGAAATTGTTATTTATAAAAAATAAATACTAAGCATTCTTGATTTCTTACAGAATAAATTGAAAAGAAAAAATATTTTATTAGAATTTTTTCATAATAACTCATCATTTCCTAAGTTTATGTGTATATTTTGACAAACAAATATACAAATATATATATATATATATATATATATATATATATATATATATCTATATATTGTATTT
>JARJEC010040397.1:0-21016 GCA_030264575.1 Tachinus sp. AB-2021 | reverse complement strand
TAAAATATTTGTGTACAGTATGTTACATATAATATTTATAAATTACTACAAGTATTATAAACAATAAAATTAAAAATTAAATAATTTTGTATAAAATGTTTTTTAGATATTTATACAAGGTACAATATGCGTAATTTTCTAGTGGGAGATAACCCAGTCGTTATATTTTTTGTGAAAGGCAATAATCTGAGTGAAAATTTAATGCTCTATTGTTACAAAAATGTACATCATTACAATGAATAAATATCGAATTTTGACTGTTACTGATCAGAAATTTTGAAAAAAAAACTGCAAATTCGAGAGAAGTTCTTGTAAATAATAACTACCACATAAATTCTATTCAAAACAACAGCCCTCGGCTAAATAACTATGGTATTCCACTGAATAAAGTATACATTTCGGGTGTCACACAATTTTTAAAAAGTGTTGTCCGTGATAAGATTAACATAACTTAACATAACATAAGTCACAAAAATCAATAGCTTCTCTTTTCACCAAGTTAAAATGCAAAACTCATTAAGAGAAAAAACAGTCGTTTATTCTGTTCCTTGCAATTCCTGTAGTATAAATTATGTTGGGCAATCTCGTCAAAAACTTTGTGACAGGATTGGTCAACATAAGAGGGATTATAAAAATAAATTAACAACGAATAGGTTATCAAATCATCATACTATAGAAGGGCACAAATTCAATTTTCAAAAAACTAACATTCTTGACATTGAACCTAATTTCAAAAAAAGATTAAGGTTGCGATTTTGCAAACGTACTTGATTTTTGTAAAAATTCAATTGTTTTATGCTGGCGCTTAGTGGTGCACATAGTGAAATTAAAATGCTTAATTATCGAGAGTTTGTGGCACTTTTCTAAATTTATCCACGAAACAAACGCAAGTACAAACAAATAAAACATGATCGGATTTAGTGCAATTTTTGACGTTATAAAACAACGAATTTGCGCTGAACACATTGTAAACGCAAGAGTAAATATTAGTGATGCTACTGAATATAAAATAGTTCTAATAAAACATCATTTTCATTCCAGTTTATATTTTTAAAGGTTTAACAGGCATTACAGTTCTCTTTTCGCGATATTTAAACTCTTTTTACGCGTTATTATGCCACTAAATTAAAACCTTTTTATATTCATTAGCAATGCCAAAACCAACTCTTTTTTTTTGCAATTTGTTACGCATGAATCCGTTATTTTATAACGTCAAAAATGCACATACTCCGATCACGTGTTCATCGTTTGTAGTTGCGATCGTTTTGTGGATCGTTTTAGAAAAGAATAAATACACTTTAATTGAACATCTTAATTCCCCTATATAGACCGTGCGCCAGCATAACCCAATAAAATTTTTTCAAAAATGTTATGTAAGCTTTCAAAATCGCAACCTCGACATCAGAAATGCTTTTCATAAATTCTAGTTTTACGTTTAATTTCAAAAAAGATGTTGATAACTATTTAATTAAATAGTAATTTTTGTAACAGCTTCCTTCTTTTATTGTTAGTTTATGTGTTATTTAATTAATTATTTCATTATTTTAATGTATTATTTTAACGCATTTTATTATGCCATGTAATTGTTTTTATCCAAATATTAAAAAAATTGTTCGTTTTTATATTATATTGGAAAGAAATTCTCCACATATCCAATTGGCCTTTAAACTTGTATGCCCGACTACATTCAATTTAATATCAGAGGGTTGCATTACTCTGGACCCGTGTTCGCTTGTTAATAATTCACGAATGCTGATTAATACTTATTTTATATGTGACAAAAAAAATTTATATAAATGAGGTGAATTTATTTTCTCTGCAATTAATTTTAAGTCATTAATTTTTAATATGTTTAATCAATTAATATTTTGCTTTATTTTAATTTAGTTTTAAGTTTTATTATAATTTATTCTGTGAAGAAGGTGTCAGTTCGGATACCAAAGCGTCCACAATATTTTACAAATAAATAATTGACAAAAAAATACGTCCTATTGCCACCCAATCCAATATTATAATAACTTTTAGAAGAGTTGCCAAATTTCATTAATTTTGATATTATTTTTGATTTGTTACTTTAAACCAAACTTTTATACTTTTTAGGTGAACAGAAGAAACACTTTTCTTCATGTTGATTAGATGAACCCATTGAGCATTGTAAGATATGGTAGGACGCAATTTGAACGATAATAGATCTGACCTACAGCTACATATTCAGCATACCATAAGTTAACAGCGATTTACTTATTTTAAGTATGCATAATTATTAGCAAGAATAAAATACATGTTTTTAGAAAATTCTGTTAAAATATTTCCACCGTTACTGGTTGTTCAGTTACTTATGGAGGCCTGCCTATATAAAATGATATAACGAAACTAATTCGTCTCTTTAACTACAGCACATTACATATATAAAAGTTTGATAAAATAATCGGCATGAGCACATTAAAACATTACCCATGCAATGCTTTTCTTTGTATTAAAGCGATGATTAAAAACCACACAATTGATAACAAAATAATAAATAAACTGATTTAATATCTTTGTTACGGAATAATTTAACAAAGCAGGCCGACACTTAGTTTTCACGCATTTTAATACTTCAATCAGATTAATAATGCCCGCAACCGATAGAAACAACCACACAGAGTAGGCAGTCACATATTAATGCAGCAGTTAAGATAAAAAATGTGATCATGAAAGTAAGCATATAATTCGCGCTTTATGACAACAATATAGTATAGTAATCTATAGTAAAATGTAATGGCAAATACGATTTGAAATGTTTTCAACATATAGATTTTTAATAAGCTATAGTGCATGAATAATGTAAAACTACATTGTTTAAACTTAAATTTATAGCGAAATCGCAATGGAATGAGTATACATAATACAACAATTGTAATATAGTTCATTTGAAATGGCTACTGAGTACTTACACACGCCCACGTAGTATAGCTGTAAGAATAATAAATATAATAAACAAGAATATGGTTTATATAGTAGACTGTATAACTGCCACACACGTTGTTAGTAGGAGAAGGCGTGTAAAAGTGCGGAGGCGATTACCAGCCAATTCCTATAGATAACCAGACACAATCATTTATATTGATGGAGACATATCTAATTAATAATAGACATGCTGTCAATCATAAAAAGGCATAGTCATCAAGTATAAATTTCTCTTCATCTGAAAATCATTGCTAAATCATGAGTAATCATGACAATCAATAAGCCGTAACGGTCGTATAATAAAAAGTGTTATAACGTTATCTTACCTAATATTAATTTTATTTATAAATGAACTGAGAAATGATGTATTGACATTTTTAGTGTTTCATTCCTTCCGTATATAATGCATCAATGCAGTAGGTAATGGACCCACTATGAAATCATTTTACGCACATTTTAAATATATTAATTTTAATTGTGACATATTTGCAAAATAAAATTACAGTTTGTTGTTGTATTACTTATGTTTCCTTTTATTTTAATTTAATATTATTTAGCTAATTCTGCAATTATTCAATTAACAATATACTATTACATAACATGATATATTAGATATACAAACAAAACAACGTAACTACTAATTGAAAAAACTGTTTAAAGTATTTTGGAATAACATATATTTTATAGGATTATTATATAATTTATTATTGAATATTAAAGTGAAATGAAATAAATTAACCTTAATGTAATGTAAATGTTTGCAAAATTTGAATAGAATGCGCACTGCAGTCAAAACCATTTTATATGTTTTCAAAAAAGAAATATAAACTAATCTGTATTCAAACAAGCAATTTATCGGTTAAGTAAGTGTAGCGACATATTTTATACAAACACCCCTAATCGGAATACCTCGTGTACAGTTTATGTGGAACATCAGTTAAGGGTAGCTTACAAAAATAAATATGTATGAGGCATATATTTATATCGAGTATGGGGGATGTCAAGAAATGCGTGCTATAAAATTATCATTTTTTGTATAAAAAATTGTTTATTATTTACGGCATATATGTTATGATGAAAGCGTGTGTTTGTTTATAATATTTAATTGTTGGGGATGTATTGTTTATTTGTAATATCGTCTAAAAGTGTGTGCTTGTTGACTTAATGCATTAATTTATTCAAGCTTGGAAATTGATTAAATAGCTGCAATTTTAAACATTTCCCTGATTGACAGGGTTATAGTGGCAGTTAGTGCGGCTGTGTCAACAGTATAGAATATCTGTTGGTTTCGTATAGCGTGTTACATGCAAATTAGCTGATATTAATATGCGTATTTTACGCATACACCATCCGTGCCTCTCGTGGGGCAATGCTGCACAGATGTCACCCTAATATTACTACCCCTTGAGGTCTTGTTTACACAAACAAAGAGTTTTTCACCCGCTGCTCCCAACCAAATTACCATCCGACCTTTGTATCAAACTTTCGCTTAAATTAAGAGTACCTTAATTTGCATAATTTATATTAAAAATATTTTAATGTTTTTTGCTGTTAGCGTAATAAACACTACGCATTTTTTATTTAGTTAATATGAAATATAATATATTTGCATCAGTAGTATTGTAAATTGAGTTTCTGAAATATAGAAGATTATATTTCACAGGAAATAAATATGACAATAAATAAATAAATAACAAATAAAAATAATGCATAAATCAAATCTTATTACAATAACATAATATGTGTTGCAATGAAGCACTTCATTTTAATAATTATTAATTAAATCATGAGTAAATATGACATTCCACAGCATATCTGCTCTCAAAATTGCCAGTACCATTTGAAAATGTCTTTGTTTTATAAACAATTACAATCCAGAACTCAAAATAAATATTAATATTTAATTTAAATATTTTTTGATAATAATAGTTATTATATATTATGTACATATAAATTACACTGTGCTTGAAAATGATAGAGAAAGATCATTAACAAAATTAGAAATTGAATTTCGTTCATTATTATGAAAATGCCCAATAATGCAATTGTAACATAATGTAGGAAAAATTGAAATTACACTATGAAAATGCGTAGGTACAAACAGTTGAAAGTGTTTGCGCAAAAAGTATCAAAAGTAAGTGAAAACATTCTTATTTATTTTGAGATAAATCTAAATTCATATATGGACAATTCCATTTTGAAGGAGCCACTGTAGGGGTAGGTTCGGAAATCTAGTTTTCATTTTTTATTGTACGACTTACTAGAAGGTACTTTGCAAAGAAAGAAAAATTATACAATTTATACTTTTCAATTCAAAAAAAATATGACGATCAAAAAAATGTCAAGGAGGCTGGAATAATCTACCATGAGGCCACAGTGCATCAATGATAGAGTAATATATATATATATATATATATATATATATATATATATATATATGTGTGTGTGTGTGTGTGTGTGTGTGTGTGTTTTATAAAAATGTATTTACGACATATTATCGTAGACAATCTACATAATCCAGATGAGCGACACCTATTTATTTCTTAAAAACCGTGTTGTTTAGTTGGATAAAAACAGTTACAACAAGGGTACGTTTGAAAAGTCGGAGTGTAGGTGTGTGTATTCAAACTTTAGGCCATTGTTACTTCACAATGGTCAGAAGATTTTTCGAGAAATGGGTTTGGTGCTACGAATTTGGCACTGAACACGTTCAGCAATATATTTTAAATAAGTATATTGCTGCAACTCGATTATCCAAAATCCAAACTGTCTTTCTTAATTGAGCTCGCTGCCGCTTTTACCCAAAGTGACTGACTGCTACAAATGTGAATCCATCTAATTAAATGCTGCGTAGCATATTGACAGGGGTATAAAGTAGGCGCTAGCCTCAAGACAACGGGATCAGCATAATTGTTGAGTCGGCCTTTTAATAAGATTAGTCCGTCTTTGTTTAGGGCTAGCGACAGATCGGCTGTTGGAAAGCATTGATTTGCCTTTGTTAAACAGTTTTACTTTGTCGGAAAAGCTTTCCAATTGAATTTTTCTTTTAATGAGGATCCTCGCAATATGGTAGTCATGTGAGATAAAAAATGAAGGCTCTATTCTTTTAAATCTGTTTGCTGCTAAAATGAACGTTGCAAAAATTCTCTCGAGCTTAATCCAGGATAATACAATCTCCATTTGAGAAAGAATCTTGAAGTCAAACAAAGCCCACCATGGGCTGTTTTCAAACGCTGCAGTTGACAGAAAAACGGAAACTTCGTCAAAATACTCTTTCTTCACTTCTTCTGTTTTCACAATATTGTAAGTTGGGAAGTGATGCGGTTCTTTCTTAAGGAAATTCTCTCCGTCGATCCAGCGGTAATTTGTAAAATTGCTTTTATTGTCCGAGCGAGTTGCATCATCGGCTACATGTACCTTTGTAGGAATTCATGTGTTTAGCACTGGAAGTTTTTAGAATCTGAGAGACACAATTATTGACAAAGATTTTGAGTTGCTTGTCGCTTTGAAACCAGTACAGCACAGTTTTAGAGTCGGTCCAAAACAAAACTTGGTCTATCCATAATATTTCTTCAAAGGCCTTCAGAATGGCTTGGTACAATCTTGAAGCAAGTTTTGCTCCTTCTAACTTGGCTTTGGGGATGGACCGGAAACCCTTCATAAGACATATCAGAGCTTTACCTAGAACAAACGATCTTCGACGCAGACTCCTGTATCAATACAAAAGTATCCCACGGAGTCATATGCTTCCTTGCTGGCATCAGAAAACATGTGCAATTGAATATTCCACTTTGCTTAGGAAGATAAAGCACAATTTTTGTGGAACTTTCAGTAAAGTGGAATACTTCTTTGGAACTTCTATGGGAAATTGGTCATCATAGTCTACTTTAATTTCACATCTCCAGACTAATTTTAATTATAGTGACCGCTTTCATCTTCAAGGGATCTAATCTGCGCTCACTAGAGCGCACGTCTTCAGGTAATTTTTTAAAGTTTAAAATAAATTCGCTGGATTCTATAACACCCCAACGGTATTTTCTCCTTCAAACTGTTGAAAAATGCTTTTATTTCATTGTCAGCCAAGAATTTTTTGTGAAAACCTCCTTTGTCTTAAATAT
Source organism: Tachinus sp. AB-2021 (assembly GCA_030264575.1). Lineage (NCBI taxonomy): Eukaryota > Metazoa > Arthropoda > Insecta > Coleoptera > Staphylinidae > Tachinus > Tachinus sp. AB-2021. Next base: position 13,949 of record JARJEC010040397.1, on the reverse strand, counting down.
GACACGATTTCTTTTGCAAATTTGATGCTTGAAATCCTCCTGTCCGCCTCCTATCGTGTACGTACATATCTTCTTGAATAGCACTTACTGCAGAAGGAAACTGTGATCTAAATTGCTCTGCGTGGAGGTCTTTTACGGGCTAATAAAAAATAAAGCCGTTATCAAGTATTCATCTGGTGGCTTGTTTCTATTTAATTCTCTGTCTGGCTTGGTTGATCTTTAGCGCAAAGCTTAACCTGGTAAAACATTTTTTATGTTCACAGCTAAACCGCATCAAGACATCTTGGATAACTTTATCCTGGGCCTTTAAAAAGGAAATTGTCCAACGACTTGTTTGACGACTTGGCGGTTCCAACAAATACCAGATGAGGTTTCTTGGAGGAGTGATAGACAAGAAACTACGCTAGATACCATTTCTTCCCCTGAGCACTGCTTCTATCAGAATTTTCACAGTTCTTTGCTAAAAAGCATTTGAAGATGTATTCTGCAAATTTTCCTTCTTCCTTTCCATACTATGTAATCTGCTCATGGATATGGCTTTGCTATCTGGAAGAGTAATAATTGAGTCTTTTCAAAGTAGACCCATCTCTTCTCTTTACATTTCTTTGTGGTCTTCTCAAGAAGTACACAAGTAAATTTGCTTCTTTTTCTTCCCGCTTTCTTATTTTTAACTGTTCGTAAGAGAAAAAAATTACTAGCTGGTGAAAATGATCATCTTTTTTCTTCTGGGTGCCAACAAAATGGAAATGTTTCTTTACTTCTTTCGGATTATAGCTAACGTATCATCCGAGTAGTGATTTGAGAGCTGCTCGTAATTTTGCGGGTTCCAGTTCCAATGGCTAGCATTCTGCAATGAGTCCACCATTGTTTTCGTTGTGCATGGAATGGGTTTGCATTTGGTATAAATGAGGGAACTTTCTGCAAAACTATTCAGCGTCAAAACTTCTACTTGGTAGTCCAAGATCATATAGGGTCTGAACGTACTTCATGTTGTAAATTTTTTTGTGTTTTTGAGATGGTCTTACTTGAAGGGATACCTTGCTGGATTCTTCTTCTCTGATATCACCATACACTTTTAAATAAAGCCTCTTTTGGCCCTCTAAGTCCAAGCTTTCATGCTATGCTGTTTTCGACCATGGAGAAAGAGGCTCCAATATCTAATAATGCGTGAACTGTTTGACTTTCTTTTGGTCCCTTCACAACAACTTTCACAACTGGCAAGTTATCAGATCCGGTGGTGTGGAAGTGCTCTCCATTTTCATTCTGACTAGTCTGTGTGTATAGTATGTACCTCCGCATCCTACTTTCTGACAAAATCGTTAACTCGGCAATATTTGATTTGTTGTTTACTTGATAAGCATCAGAAACAACACCCGAGCGGTTTTCTTTCTTCTTATCGAACCTCCAACCAAGAAACCTCTGAAACCTTGGAATTTGTAGAACGGATTATCACTTTCCTTGCATATTTTGCAACATTTGTTGTCTCTTTCTTTTATCTTTTAACAGACTCTACTGAGCCTGCCCTGTGTGACACACTATCCACTTCCACTTGAAACCAATCATTAAAAGTCATAAGGTTTGATCGCATGTTTGAATTAAATCTCAGGAAGCTGCTATACTGGTCTTGCATAGAGTAAGGCAGTCTAGCTGTCAGTTTAGAAACTAAGCACGCAGTTCCAAACGAAGATTTTCCTTGATCAATTTAATTACTGTTAATGAAGAACAGTGTAGAATAATGATACAAAAAAATTTATAATTTCAGTTAGAAGAAATTTGCATAAAAAAAACTTCTGGTTTCAGCACCACACAACGAGTAAAATTTTTGCTCTTCTTAGAAACATTTTCCATACTAGATTGCTATAAAATATTAAGAGTCTGACTCCCCCTAATTTGATCACACCTGCTTTTTCTTGTGGGATTACCTCAAAGTAAAGTAAATATTAATTGGCCGCAGACGTTAAAAGATTTAAAAGGTTCGTGAAGAAATTGTTCAAATTCCAGCTGAAATATTGCGCTACATGCTGAAAGTAGAGTTGGTCATTGTCTGGTTTATTGTGACGGTTTAATTGGTGTTGGTTTTTGTAAATAATATTTTAATAAATAGTTTTCATTAAAAAATGTGATAATATTTTTATTAACAAAAAACTTGCGTGGGTATATTTTGCTGCATTCTTGAGCTATTACCATAATGTCATTTTTTTTTCGTTTTAATTTCATTATAATTTACATAAAATTGCATATTCATTTCAACATTGTAAATAGCTATAACTATGCACTTTTTTCAAAGTAGAGGTAATTCTCCATTCTTACTTAACATTCGTATTTTTCAAACGGCAATAAATGTACTTTCATATATTTGAGCACTTCTAAAATTTAAATTAGGCAATAAGTTACATATTATTTTTTGGTCAATATTTTAAGATATAATGCATATAAGGATTGCAAAATCTTGAGATATATTTTCAAAATGTTGATGAAATGCAAAACCAATTTGATAAAAAAAAATCAATTTGCGATTGCAAATTCAAATAATAAGAAACTTTTAAATGTAAAAATGATTTAAAATTGTTGCCAAACTTTATAATCTAGCAAAATTTTTAAGATTGTTATACAGATATTGAAAAATCTCTGCTAGCGCTTTGCAAGTAAAACCATTATTCAAATTTTATATTATTTCTTGTTTTTTTTACTAAAATAATATTTTGTGTTGCTGTTTCGAAGCCATGTTTAATGAAATTAAAATGTACAAATTGCTATTTCAGTTTACGATATGCGATTTGAACTAGAGAAATTGTGATTGATCCGTCGATCCGGGATACAAAGTACAAGGTACAAGGAGCGATTCGAACTTTTCGGACAAGAAGAGCTTTGATGTAAATTACTTACCATTTAAGAATGATCTTACCGACGTCAATGCATCACGGCAATTTGATAAGGAAGGTCAAGGTACATTTTTATATTATACTTTTCTAATAGTAGTTTATTTTTTACCAATTTTTCCTACATAATTTCAATATTTCGATGTATTAAGTTGATAATTTGTGGCTACCCCGAATATAATGTGTTTAAAAGGCCAGCTGTATATGAATATTAATAAATCGAACGTTTTCTCGGCTGATTAGTCGCAAGAATGTCGGTCCTTTGATCTGTTCCCCATAATTGCGATATCCGCCGATGGCGAGGCGCGCGTGACCGCGGAGAATCGCGGGCTCCTGGACACACGGAACCACGCACACTACTCGGAATTCTGCACATTATGTGTGCATATACGCTTCTGTATTTTAACGATTCACAAAGGGTTATGTGCAAATATTATTACCTCGACAACTTACAGAGCTACTGTCGGTGGCCATAATAAACAGCAAAAAATATATATCTTTACGATTCACTTTACTTATATAATCGTCTGTAGCAGCTGCAATTGCTAGTAAAATCCATCAAGATATGAATATTAATTTATTTAATTACTTTGAGTAATTATAGCCACTTAATTAAACAGTAAAGACAAATTATTTTTTCAATCAAACTACTATAAGAGTTGAAAAAGTCTTTTAAATTAATAAATTACAATTGACAGTATAGATAAACTCCAGGATTAATTTGTGCTCATCGATAAAACGTGTTCAATTATCTCCAATAAGATATTAAAACTTTTATTATTATTTATCTTCGGTCAATCGGTTTATAAATATTTTCAGAAAATATTATACGTGTATACATATTTGTTAATTATTGGTATATATAAGGTGTTCGTGTCCGAGAACGGTCAAATATTAACAAAACAATTGAAGTTGTATGGCTTTAAAAGTTATATTATACTATCATATAAGTTTAATCTTGAGTGGAGAGGTCAAGACGAGGTTATGATCAACATTTTTTTAAGAAACACTATTTTTGTTACTAAAAATGAATAAATGAAATCAAAGTAATAATTGATTATAAACTTTTTACTTAATCACAAAAATGTACAAAAGTTAGAAATAAATGAGATTATAGAAAATTAAATTCCATTAATTTTATTGTATGTAAAAAATTGCTCAAGAAACATCCAAGTTATAAGGATATCTGAGTTTTATTATCTAGCCGAAAAAAATATCTTTAAAGATAGACACATACACAAAAATATAGATGGTATCTATTATAAAAATGTAAATAATCTAAAACTATCAAAATCGTTAATATTTTCGTTTGTAGGGGCGTAGGCTCGAGTAATCTAAAGCCTGAAACAGAAGGATTCGCCATGGCCTGCCAAGACGGTGTACATAATACGTTAGTATACTCAGCAACTGTTTTAAATAATACTTTAATAAATACTATGTGTAGAGCTTGCCACTTGTATCAAGAAACAATAAAACATCTACTCGCTACTTATCCTGTCTATTCCAAGAGCCAATACTTGTATAGGCACAACGATGCGTTAAAAATGCTATACTACCATCTAAAACATCATTACGGGGGTATAACAAAAAAAGTACGCAGCCACTATTTATAGGATAACAATCAGTCGGTAATTACTAACGGCAACTGCAAAATATTTTGGAATTTACCATTCTCAACCACCAAAAAAATATTTGCCATCAAACCTCCATCAAACTCCAGGATATGAAAAAAAAGAAATGCACATTCTCTGCCCCCGCAGAAACAAATATTAACAAAAAACATAATGAAAAACTCAAAAAACAAAAACTAATTAACAAATTACAAGCAACAGACCCAGAATATAAAATCAGTCTAGTAGTTATCATAACTGGATGTTTAAGTGGAATATCAAATAAATCCGCAGATGAAATAAAAAAGATACATGCATGCATCAGTGACCATCTGAAGATATTAACTAAAATACAAACATGCGTTTTATTAAAGTCGATGAGACTTCTAGTCCTCATAAGACTCAAAATCTTCTAGGTTGAGTAGTGACCTGGAGGCTGCTAGGACTACTCTATTGAATCCTACAAAATAATTTGAGGTTTGAGTGAACACCGGTTTTGCATTAATTGAAAAAAATATATAATAATAATAATAATAATAATAATAGTAATAATAATAATAATAATAATAGTAATAATAATAGCCGCTCAAGTAGCTCAGTTATTAGTGTGCTGTAGGTCCCGTATATTGCCCAAATGTTGAGTTCACGTAAAAAACTAATAATGCAGGTTCAATTAGGGGCAACATTTTCAGACGTCGTTAACCTCAGGCGTCGGTGATTAATCCAGAAATAAAAGAAATAGGCGGACGTTAAATAAATAAACCAACAAAAAAATAGAATTAAAATTTTAATAATAATAATAATATCAATATGCATACAGTATTGCAGCAGCGATGCTTGTGCAGCTATGATTGCATATTTGAAAACGTATTGCCAAATATTTATTACCACAAACAAACTATTAAACATTAGCAATAACATGATCGTCTACAATACCGTTTAAAACACTGAAGTTTTTATGAAATTTGAATTTAGAATTTTTAAAGTTTCAATGTGGCTATTTTTGACATAAATTTTGATGCAATCGGTCAAATGTTACATCAGAACTACACGAATAGTCCCACTGCAATAATACCTTAATACAAAATGCATTTTTTATATTCACGTTTACCAATAGACTCCTGTATCAATACCAAGCACACGTATATTCTATCATAAGTGATGACAGATTAGCTTATTTTCACGTATTTATTATTACTATCACTTCATTTAAAAATGTACGTTTATATCAACGGTGAACTAATAGAACCAATTCCACTAGCAAACGGCACCCGACAAGAAGATTTTATAAAAAAACTTATTCAATGTTATGCAGATGATAGCAAAAAACAATTACTACCTTCAGAGTCTGCCACGACACTGGTCGATTCAGAAGCGGACATTAGAACTTACAAAATACATGGTGCATGGAAAACATCCAATGTGGTAAAAAGATATGTTAGTAATTGGATATGATAGTCAAGCATAAGAACGATAGAGATGAAGTACTTGACCAAGAAAAAAATAGAGAGTATCAAGAGCATCAAGAGCAAGAGTATCAAAGTAAGCAGGTGTAAAATACAGTGTGTTCATGAATAAACTTAACTATACAATAACATGTGCATTTAATTGTTTTTACTTGTAGCAAAACTTTTTATTAATCATTTTGTTTCTATGCCAGATAGGCGTTTTGATACTGTTTGCCTATATATTATATTGTGTGGCTGTTATTAATATATATATATATATATATATATATATATATATATAAATTATATATGATATATAACAATTCTGCACTAACATACAAATTAGCCCAACCGACGCCACGCGGGCTCAACATACATGTAAATAACAAAACCCAAAACATTGAATTAAATAATTAGCACGTCTTACCTACACAGATATTTGCAAGTCCTTGATGTAAGTATCTGCGCCAATCCCCGGCAGCAGAATTAATTTATATTACACGGCAGTAACTCTTCTACCGTATTGTTCTATTACTCAATTCGAAAAGAGCGCCCGCTCCGTTCTTTCGCGTAACAAACGTATTTCTGGCATATCAATGTTTTTGTAACCCCGTACAAAAAATATTAAAATTCAGCAAACAATAATAATACAATAATAAAGACAAAACATGTTCTGTCTCAATTGGTTGTTCTAGACAGTTAGTCTGGTTCCATTTATCGTTTACAAGAAGGGCATACGACCATTCACGTTGACTTCATTATTACTTGCAGTCTCACTAACATGTAAATCAAGTATTTTTCTCTCTTGCTTCAATGCGATTCGGAAATCACTAAGGTACACTGATGATCTCTTGTGAAGAATGAAACAATTGTACGCATTTGATTGTTGCTGCTTGTAGCAACTTGAAATTGGCTAATTGATTTTGCACATTTTATTAATCTTATTGATTTTATAGCCAGATAGACGTTGTGATACTGGTTGCCTGTAAATTATAATGGTTGTTCTTCACAGTTAGTCCGGTTCCCGTTTTAGATTACAAGAAGGGCACACGACCACTCAATTTGACATCATTATTACTTGCGATCCCACTAACACGTAAATCAATTATTCTTTTCATCTCTAGCTTTAATGCCACGCGAAAACCACTAAGGTGATTATCTGTTATGTAAAGTGAAACAATTGTATGCATTTGATTGTTGTCGTTTGTTGCAATTTGAAATTGGCTGATTGATTTTAAACTTTTTATTAATCATTTTGATTCTATGGCCAGGTAAGCGTTGTGATACTGGTTGCCTGTAAATTATATTCTTTATTCTAGACAGTTAGTCCGGTTCCCTTTTTCGTTTACAAGAAGGGCACACGACCACTTACGTTGACTTCATTATTACTTGCGGGTCTCAGTAAGACGTATCTCGTGAAATGGAGTACTTCATTTTAAACTTTTTATTAATCGATTTGAGTTTATGGCCAAATAGACGTTATGATACTAGTTGCCTGTAAATTTTATTGGTTGTTGTAGACAGTTAGTCTGGTTTCCTGCATCGTTTACAAGAAGGGTACACAACCACTCACTTTGACTGCATTAATGTTGTTTATTATTTTAATTTATCTTTATTTGTTATTTGCTTCATTTTTTTGTAATATGTTTAGTATGAGTTTTGCTAATTTGTCTCAAAAAAAATCAATATGAATCAATATGTATTAATTGGTGCAAAGAATTTGCTTACGTAAAATTTATCCCGTTTTCTTTGTGGTAGCTTCATTTATCCACAACACATTTTGAATACGCAAAGCAATTATTATAATTACAATAAAATAATAACTTTACTGTCTACAACTTAAATTATTTTAAGAATTATTTTTTAACATCCTACAACGTGTTAATTTCCAATAATACTAAAAATTAAAAAATACGATAAACTCTAATGATACACAAATATAATAGAATCACAAAAGAACACATCAGATTAGCCAGTACTTAGTAATCTCAGTATGGGGTTGGAAAGTTAACAAGGGCAACCCACCCTAAACATTAGCGCGATTAGACTCGCGGCTTGCCTTTTAATAACTATAACATCCGTATGATACGATAATACTAATCTGTATCTATATCACCCTGAATACGACGCCTCCCTTGTTTGCTAAAGTGGGGTGCATCTCTTTTGTGATGCAAGTGTAGTTGATGTCACTAACACGATATTGTGGTATAGATTATGCTGATAAATATTAATGTCAATTTAAAATGGGCCAGATTTGGAAATTATAATAAACAAAATTAACAGAGCAATAATAGCAATCAATAAAGTTTTTATCTATTGTCTAAAATGAACTTTCGGTAATAAAATGAAAATATCTTATCATTGTGTTAAACATGTGTTAAAATTTTAATTAAAAAAAAATACTTTACTCATTTTAATACGTATTCATTTACATTAAAAAACAAGTTTTACAAGAAATGAGTGAACCAAAAATAAAATGCATATAATGAGCATAACCGAAACAATACAAATTAATCTTTTCTATATCACGTTTAGCTTTATACAAGCTGTCTCTAGTTTTTTATAATTAATAGTAAATATTGGAATTTATAATAAGGCCCGTGGGTGAATATTAAATTGTACAAGCTAGAACTTTTGATACTAAAATAATATAATACTACCCTTTGTAGCAGTTGCTTTTAATAAAAACATACATAAAATGACTCAATTAATATCAAAATAATAATAATAAATATAAATAATATAAGATGACATTTAAGAGGCGTAACATATTATTTACTGCATCCGCAACTCTAGTTAAAACGCATTTATGGAAAAGGGATACGTACAGGTGCCCCTTTCTTATTTAACCGTATTGATAGATCTTTTTTGGAGATATTGATGCACGGTTGCACACATCCCTTGATTATCATTAACAGGCTGCATTTAATTTATGCAATGCACCCAAAGACTCTATACATCATGTTAATTTTTAACGTTTCTATCACTAAATTAAAATAATTTATCATATTTGACTACTCTTATAAATAATGAATAATTTTTATGTTATGCATTACAATAATTCACATAAAGTAATTTTCATAAATCATCACTTATATCATACATATTTCTTGCCAAATGTTAATAAAACAAAAAATTCGAAATTGAAACTTCAATTTTTAGATCTCACCTTTCAAGAATTTAAGTGTATATAAATTGGCATTCGTTGGCATCACTTATTGGTATTATCACATTTTTATAAAAGCACTTTAACCTATAAAACACTAGATATTTGCATATCGAGGTCAGAAATTGACGTTTTGCTGAAAGAGTCTCTGAATGTTGCGATATAAGCGAGTAAAACATCATTTTAGACTATTTTAGCCGTAGGGACTAATTTTGTTATTCAAATGAAAGCCTACTTTTTTCATAAAAATCTACGTTTTTTAAAAAGTATAAATTTCATTGTTACTTATTAAAAAAAAGAAAATAATAATTTTGTAACTTTTGCAATTTGTCAATCTTTTCTCAAATTTCTAGCAATTTTAAATGTTTCCACATTTCTTAATACTTTACATCTAACTTTATAAATTTATTGACATGTTGCAGCTACTTTCAACATTCCTCAACTTTTTATATTTTACCAGAATTTTTTCAATTTTAAAAATATTTGTTTTTTATAAATCTGATTTACAATTTATCAATATGCAATTATTTATATTTTTGCTAACATTTATTGGCATTGCACGACCATTTTTGACATTTATAATATTTTTTTGATTCTGCAAATTTTAATTAAACATTTATTTTACATATTTGTACATTAGATTTATTTGTTTTGAAATACTTTGTAAACCGATTTCGACACAGTATTTTGAAAAATTTTACAAAATTTTTATTATTTCTTTTTTTTCTTAATATTTTTTTGATGGATTTAATGACTCAAGAATTAAAATATAGACGTTCATTTTTGTGGTTTAAGATAATTTGTTTTCTTTTTTATCTTTGGGCTTGGATTGTTACACCAAAAGCAAAGGTATAGACTTTATTACCAGTGTTACCGCTTCTACCTCACAATACACACCACATTAAATTCTTTAAATGTGTTCTGGTGTTCCTTTCTCTATTTTGCCAGAAATTACACATGTATGGTTTAACAATAAGGACGCCCGAAGTTTGTTTGACTATAGCAGCCAACTTAAAATTGTCAATTTTGTTATGAATTCTGTAGTGTATGACAAATTATAATAGATAACCTTCCATGCAGATTTGTCATATTTTTTAATAATAAAATATTATTTTAAAATTGACTGCTACGTTTGGACAACGGTCCTCCCAGATTGCAATGACGATATATTCTATACTTAATAAATAATAAAAAAAATGTTTTATTTACATTTAAAAATTGAGCATCGTTATTGAAGGTTCCTATACATTCATACATTGCTTCTTTGAACAATAAATAACTGACTTAACTTCAGTGATATAGTATTCTATTTTTATTATATTTTCTTAAAAATGTGCACAACCACAAGTTTTGGTAAATATGTATGTATAGTTTGTATTATTGATACAAAAAATTAAATGTGTTTAACTATTTTGATTAATCTTAAAAAAAAATTATTATTTTTCAATAAAACAAAACGTCTATACTTTTTAGTAACTTTTTGAACTAAATACACATACTAATGTTATATCTGAATGTATCGTAATAAATAAATTGAATATTGATCATAATTTATTATTGTAACTAACTAAATTATAAACGTAGCTCTATTTCATGGTATTAAATAGTAAAATTATAGTGTCCAGAAGCAGCGAACAGTCATCAGTTAAGAGTGACGTATGTAAAAGGATGAGAGAGTTTGGATCCGATTCGTTTCGGACCCTCCTCAATGTCACTTGCACAATAGGTGTGGACTCAGCATATGAAATATTCATAGTAGATCCGCATTTACATGGACCAGCGTATGAGAAAAGCGGGCTTTTAATTTTATAATACCAGCAATTTAGTTTATGTTGCAAACGCACAGCCACCGAGATCAAGTTTAAATCCATCCGTCTTGGGGACACTGGCAATTATATATGAGTCTCTGCTTCTGAACAAATATCTAAACCAACTCGAGTACACTCATGCGTGTCCCGAGACTGAACGCATCGCACCGACAACAAATTTTGTTCCGCTTTAAAACATGGTGTGTACGATACATTAATTCATCGTAAATTCCATAATTAATATTCCGATATGTTTTTCATCTCTGTTATGAAAATTGATGTAGACTATTAAATTTTTAACATGCGTTTGACACTTTTAAGGTTTTTACACTCATTTGACTGATTTGATTGCATTTACATAATTAAAAACGCTACCTCCTTTCAGAAATCATAATTAACGTAAAATGCTTCTTATTTGTTAATACTTTACGTACATTTTTACAATATTATATTAAACAAGCATTAAAAACTTTTTATATTGCAAAGAACAAAGGTTTTTTTTTTTTTTTAATTTGTCCAAAAGCATTTTTTATATTCTTGTGTACGATAAAACGAATTTTTATAATTTTCGAACTACTTACTTACGTATAATAAATCACTTGAATAAAGTTTACACTTTTGCCGGTTAATCGATGTTTTCATAAATGAAAAATTGAAAAGTCCTATTATCATTTCTTTCTACACTCAAAGACGTTCATTACCATACAATGGTATTAGTAAATATCAAAAATAAATTTACTTTTTATTGTCATCAAATTTTAATTTTTTTTATTTTTGTGGTAAAATTAATAAAGTTGTGACAATAAAAATATGGCCGGTCAATGATAAAGTATTTTGTCTATTTTAAATTTATAAAATATATATATAAGAAATTAGCAATTTACTTTTTTATTTTGATAAGCTTCACAAACATTTAGTTATTATACTTATCATTGTACCAAAAACAGAAACAAATTATGTTTATTAATTTTTGAAATAATTATCTTTAAATTTTTATAGAACAATTTCTACTCTTAAACAAGTTTTATTAAAGGACGCAAAACCTGTTAATCTGCAGTGGTTTTGCTTAGTGTAAATGTTAATTTATTATTGCCTCAAAATTCATTAGCAGTTGCAATCCTATTTGATTTCAACAATGTCACCTATTAAGCTATTGGTCCCATCAAACCCCGTCACAAACCATTGGCTTACTAGGGACTATGATAAAAATAAAAATAAATAGTTTACCTTTCAGGTAACTGTTCATGATTTTGTAAGTTTTTTATCTATGACATTATTTAATACATATAATACAGTATATTTTTTTAATTAAAATTATGGTAAAATTATACTAATTACATAATCAAAGCATGTACAAGTTGTTTTTTTGTGTCGACTGACAAGAACTGCAAATGATTTTATTTTATAATGAAACATGATTTTATTATAAAATAAAATGTTGTTCTATTATATTTTGCAAGTTTGTCCAATTCGTGATTATTTTAAAAAGATAGGAAAAAAATGGAAAAAAAATTTAGAAACGTCAACAGAGATTATATATATATATATATATATATATATATATATATATATATATAACAGAGCAATCAAAATATGAAAAATCAAATAACGCTTTTATAAATTGGTATAAACTTTAAAACACAAATTTATTTTCGGAAAATTTTAAAAATCTAGTTTATTGGCAATTTAATTTCAAAATGTGCTTTAAGCTTTTTTAGATGTTTTGAGAAATATGAAAACTCCACAAATATATATAAACAAAGTATTTTATTAAACTTATCTTATTAACCGATCAACTATATTTTGACTTACAGATGTCATTATCAATCGCCATTGATAATGATATTTGTCATTATCAATGAAATGAACAAATGTGTATACTATGTTAAGAAATAAATACAAACCAATCCAAAAAACAATGTTCTAAGGCCGTTATAGGACTGTGTAGGTCAATTTGTCGAAGACCTCAATATAGTCATTTACAATGACTATTATTGTATTCAAATCTCTTTCCACCGATTCATTTTTTAACAGATAGAAATCGCACGGAGCTAAATCTGGTAAATATGGTGGGTGGTAAAGCAATTCAAACTTTAATTTGTAGATATTAGCCATCGTAATAGTAACGTGTGAACCGGGGCATTGTACAGAAATCACCTGAGTCATTCATTTTGATAAACTGTTATTATACCAAGAACCTGATAAAGGATGAAATCATCCAATTCATTTATAATATTGAACATTATGGCTCCTTATCTATATATAAGGCTCGTAATATTTCACTCCACCATTAAATGTCGATGTCAAACACTGCAATTCATCGATCACTGTAATGACTGGTTGGTACAGAAATCGCCGACAAACAGTGTAACAGCCAAAACACGGTGTTTAACTGGAGTTACACATTCCTCACTCCAATTTTACCGTATTATTATTATGAATTATTGCCTATTTTTGTTTTACATAAGATGTGTTAAGCTCAAAACAACAGAGATTAAAACACATTGTTTTGGCTGTATGCCGCATTGCCAGCTGGTCGTTAAATGATTGACAGATCTCAGTGTTTAACGCTCACATATCATTCATATCATACTACATACATACTTCAATGCACACTGTTTGTAGTTTTTTTGTAATACCAATTTTAATTTTATTTTGTAAAGTATCATACTTAATTATACTTCTTATTAGTTTTTGCCAAACAACCAAAAGCAAAAATTTGTAAAAAGTTAAAGACGTCATTTAGATACGTAAAATTGACGTAACTTAATGGCGTAAAATTGACGTCAGTTAGTGACGTAAAATGTTTTGTAAAAACTTTCATCGAATATAGTATTTATAATTAATTACCATTAAATATGAGTTGGAAGTCTTGCTTATTTTGCTGCCTCTTTTCTTTTTAATTAAAACCACTTGAGACTGAGATTACAGCCCACAGACGTTTTAAAAAACCTGGACATTAACCAACTCACAGAGAAAATTCAAACAGACATACACACCTGCACAAAGAAAATATGCTCAAAAACTAAAAACCAAAA
>JARJEC010040372.1:0-12638 GCA_030264575.1 Tachinus sp. AB-2021 | reverse complement strand
TATATATAAGAAATTCAGAAATAAAAAAATGAAAAACCATTATGCCAAGAAAAAATTGATTTCCTTTTTACATATTTTGGAATATTTACAAAATGGCTTATATCAAGGTACAAATGTCATTATTAAAAAAAATTAATTCTGAAAACGTAAATAAGCTTTTTTTTACAATGTACTCCAAAATGTAGAAGAATATTTTGAATTGCCAAAAATTATACAAAATATTTGTGAAATGGTACAAAAATTTCAAAAATCTTAGAAGAGCAAATAACATTTAAAGAAATGCCCCAAAAAATTTTAAAAACATCAATTCTTTATCTATGTTTTATATAATATTATTATCTAATGTTCATCAAAATATCAAAAATTGCTAAAAGTTAAAAATAAAAATAATTGATTTAAATAAATTAATTGAAAAAAAAACATAAAACATTCAAAAAGGTATATAAAAATAATTTAAAAAAAGAATTAAAAAACAGAGATAATAAATAATATAAAAAATTATCTAAATAAATAAAAGTCGTAAAAAACAACGGAAGAACAAAAAATACGATAACGATTTACAATTGTTTACATTGGTAATTTTTATCGTATAGGTTCGATTATTAACGTACATCTGACGATAAACACACAAACTAATAGTGTCGCTCGCTTAAACATCGTATTTCTTTTCTTATGCATCCATTACTTAGTACATACTTGGAACAAAGTAAAGTAACATGACATCGTCGCGTGACATCCACTTGCTAAAATTCCTTTAATATTACAATATAAAACCGACTATCGATGCGACGCTCATGTGTTACGATGTTATGTTGTAGCATGTTATTGCAAGTGTGTACGTATCATAAAATGTTTTGCATGTTTCCCTTCTAACACATTTCCATTAGCTCATTGCTTGTATTCCCAATCTCTCCCTTCAAAATGTTTCATCTTAGACCATTTATTTTTTCCGAACTCTTGCTATAAAAATTTTACTTGAATAAGAAAAGATTAAATCAATCAATCAATTAATTAATTAATTAATTAACATTCTTATTGTACATTTTTATATGTGCAACTGTTTAATTAAAAAAAGCATCATCAAAACAATTGTAATTGTGGATAATAAAATCGCAAAGAATTTATACTGGTACAAAGTTATTTATGCTAATCAAGTACGTAGTAATGCATATTAATAGTAAAACATAAGCGTGACGGGTGGGCATTATTTTTGTTACATAAAAGGTAGAAATTAAAAAATTTATTTATTATATTTCATTTCAGTGTAAAGTGAAAACATATGCGTACCGTGCGCAAAGATAATTAAAAATTAACAAAACATCCAACATAATCATAGATAATTTGCGGAATTTTGATCGGTTGCTTTATGCTTTGTTGAAAATTAGTCGCATTCCCAAACACCATACACAATTAATCCATAATACGAGGGATATTAAGACTAATTAAAATTTCATTCACTTCTATAGAATTTAATTAAAGTCCATACAACCAAACCGTGTGACGAGCATTTAGCACTAATAAAACACACATCACACAAACAATTTCTCTTGTATTATCCAACCATTCATTAAATAGTTAATTTCAAACAAAAACAACCGCAACTCGTTCCATTAATTTCATGAAATTTATATATATATATATATATATATATATATACAAACTAATTACTATATAAAACTATACATGGAAAATTTTATAGATTGCGAGATTCACAGAGATAATAATTAAACTAGAAATGTCATTCGGTTATAATTATTTTAATCGATGCAAATTTTTTATTCAATTACGTTTTATTCCCGGCAATATTTTCAGAATAAAAATCAACTGCTATTTCCTGCAATTTGTTCAAATAATTGTGAATTGAAATATAATTTAAACATTGAAAAGATCATTTTAAAATGTTCATAGAGCTATTCTGATTTTTAATAAATTTATTGATTGAAACACAATAGGCTGTCAAATGAATCAATCAATTTTACAGCCGTCAGCAACATTGCCATTTTATTCTTTTCAAGGCAAGATTGTCATGAAAAGAATAAAGTGCACACAGGTTGAGTTTATGTATATACTTCGCATTAAATTATTCACGAAGGGAATGTAGCATGCAATATATTTCACCACACATATAATAAATTAGTCTCGACAATAAAAAAAATATATAAAATAAATATCCGATCTATATTAGAATCGATATTATAAAAATAAATTCATGATACATAAATATAAAATGAGAAGGTCGGAAGGGTACCCGTGCGAGTCCCGGCGCATCCACCATAAAATTTTCACGGGACATCGGGCATTATAATCGTGCAGGGCGCATCTACCACAAAATTGGCACGGTGACTGCTTGATAACACACATTAAGATTATATAGCCAAGATTATACACCAGAAACTTAATAAAATATACCTCGTTTAGCATGGGTCATTTTAAGCGGAAACGCATCCCATTAAATATATTTTAAAAATATTAGAAGAACATTTTCCATAGTATTAGCAATTGTGCATGTATTTCACAATCATCTTTTCATTACATCCGTATTTTTAATTAATTAAATTTAATTGAATTAAACTCAGCCATATTTTAATTAACTTCATTAATATAATACGTTAATTAATTATTATTTTAGATTTTGATTTTTAAACATAAACGTATCTACAAATAGTTTATTTAAAGGTTAAAGTTATTTACTAAATTAATTTTCTAAAATTATTATTTTGTTAGAGAAACAATAAAATGATTCAAAATTATGAAAACTTGACCAATTTCTCCGTAAGTGCACTAACAAAGCGTGTTCACAAACTACAAACAGTATATTTTGTTTTCGACAGACTGTACATTACACTATTTCAAGGGCAACAGAGCTCTTGTTTGTTGCCACAATAATAATTTTTAAGTTGTATGATAATACATTTTTATTAATTTTGACTAAAGGCGACCACGCTGCGGTCAGCAACCCATTCTTCAATTTTCGCGACCCCTTCGAACTTTACAAAGAGGCATTTGTAAATGAATTTTCAGGTCTCACGTATCATCTTCTGCTCTAAAGCTTGTGCAGCCACTTTTTCTAAATCTATTTGCTCTACATCACGGCAATAAGTAGGACATGTCATCTTGTTTCTTATATTGTAAGACGCTGTAAATTTTCTTTAAAAACAAAAATGTTAACAAGGGCTACCTCGGGAAAACTTAAACTAAAACTAAACGAGCACGCATAAGAAAACAATGTCAAACAATTTTCCCCTCAAAATAAAAATTGACGTATTTCGGGAATTATTTGATTTGTCCCAATTATGTAAGATATCCAAGATAGATAATTTAAAAAAAACACACTCTATGATAAATAATACATTAAAAATGGGTTTAGTAAATATTGTATACACCAAATATGACCAGCTAATTAGACCCAATACGGAGCACTCATATGGGGTGAAAAACTACACTCAGGACTACAACCACTAAGCTAAACAAAGCACAGACGATGGCTTACTGATAACTGTAGGGATGAGAAGGACGCCCACAGCAGCCATTAAAGTACTACTCGCACTACGGCCACTTCACCTAGTCGTGATGGCCGAAAGCACTATATAGACTACAGTTAACATTCTAATCTTGGGTCTGAGTTCCATATGAGGAAAAACTTCAATGATAAGATATGCCAAGCACTTGATAGAATCGGGAGTTCTATTCAACAAACCAAATAATATTATGTTTGACAGCCAAGCAGCATTACAGGCGTTACAATCGCAATTAATAAAATCCAAAGTGGTATTGAATTGCATAGACAGTTTGGAGGACCTGCCCACAAACAGCAGAGTACGCCTGGTCTTGGACACCAAAAAAACCAAGTCATTGAAGGAACCTTAAGGCCGGCCAGCTAGCTAAATAGGGAACAACTGGGACATGTTCCAAAACCCACTTTCAAGATTGCACATTAGACCGGAAAAGAAATAATAAACGAAAACTGCAATGAACAAAATAATAGAACCAACACAAAAAAAGAAGTATCGCATATGAATCAATCCAAGCTGCAAAAACTCACAGGACTGATCACCGGACATAGTAGTTTTAACAAGCACATTCATAGATTGAGATTGAAGTACAAGAAAATCCACTATGCCGTGAATGCTTGAAGGACGAAGAAACTCCGCAGGATATACTGTGCGAATACAAAGGATTCAATATACAACTTAATAATACTTTAACAAGCAAGGAAGATCTAAAGATAATCCCTTGGGAACACTCCTGGACTTCAAAGAAGAGACAGAACTGCTAAACGTGTAAGAAGTCAAAGGCGCACAATAAGGCCATCAGGACCGCAGTGCAGGTACAAGCCACTTGCCCCTGTACTCATACAAAATGTGCAGACATCGTGGCTTATATAAACGTATTCATAAGCAGCCTGCACGACACATACAGACAGCCTTATTTTTCAATAAGTCCCGGTCGCAGATCTATTGCATAGATGTTTATATATCGATAAGTAGATTTTAAATACACAAATGTTCAAATATCAAAATCTCAAGTTTTAGATTTGGTCACCGTATACCAAATGTATGCAGGTATTTTGAAGTTTTTGTTAAGTTTCTTTAGTTTATTCAATTTTGTTTGTTTTTTAATTTTTTCTGTTTAATTGGTATATTTTAATCGTTCATTAAAATGGAAAAATACATATTTTATATTAAATTGAATTATCAATTATAATATGCGTTATATTATTAAAATTCGAATGTAAAAAACAATTTATAATAGATGTAAAACCTATATCGCAAATAAGATAAGCTAACAGTAAACTTTCCGATAAATATCTATTTATTTTTGCAAGATTGAAATGCATTGTAAACATAAATGTTTGAGAACACTTGAACCCAATATACTTTTGTGCAATTATAAACCAAGATTAGTGTTTATTTGCACCTAAGTGCGTTTTAAAGGACTCTCAAATATCGAGCAAAGTAAACACAATGCAAAATGATTGATGTTGATGCGTGGAACATTCTGATATTAGCTACAACTGTGCTTTATATTAAATAGAGTCGATTTATAAATGTATTTTATAAGCATTAGTGAAATACGGTGCCCAACCTTTGCTAGCCATTATAGCTTCTTTATAGCTTCCCTCCATTGTTGATTCGATAATAATCTATAAAATTTATTACATCGTATTTTTTTCATATTAAAAAATGCATGCTTTGCTAATGGAGTTGGTGTTTGTACGCCGAGTAGGCACACAGGGATGCAAATCGCCCGCCATGTTACAAATGGAAGTTAATGATAAACAATTACTCATTGACGTCGAACTTGCCGAAGGGTCCAAAAACAAAGGTTGATCGCACACGTTGCCAATTACATTTCCCCGTAAAAATTAAACAACATGACACCATTTTCGTCACGACGAAATAATTTAATATAAACGGAAAATAAAAATCAATAGTTGCCGAGAAGCACATTTTTATGTAAACCTACTGGGATATACTTCCAACAAGCAATTTCCTCAAATAAATAAAATTATTGCATACATAATTATTATTGCTTGCAGGGGACAATGTTTGTGATACTATTAAGCCAAACATACAAAGAGATCATTAGAAAATATTTTAAAGCATAAAGCATAAATTTATTAAAGATATAATAAATAAACAAAATAATCAACTTAAAAAATTAAATTATTGAATAATGACACTGAAATTATTGCAAAATAAATTGACACATTTATTATATATATATATATATATATATATATATATATATATAATTTATTTATATAAATAAAATTATATAACAACTAATGAAACAAATGAAAATAAAAACCATTATAAATTCAACAAATTATTTAAAACAGACTAAACAAAACATACTAAATTAACAAAAACAAAAATTTAATATATATCAAGCGAAACAACAGAAATCACCACAATAACAAAAAATAAATGAAACAAACAAGTAATAAACAAAAAATTGACAAAATAAACAAGAAAACAAAAAAATAATGTAACAAAAAATAAAAAAATAGTCAAAAATTAAAAAAATTGATAACAAAACATTTGGTGTTTATTATATTATTACTATAAACAACAATTAAAAACAAAACAAAATTAACAAGCAAGTAAAAATAAAAAAGTAACTAAAAACTAACAGCAAAAAAACAATTGAAATTAATAAAAATAAACAATCGTGAAAACAAAACAAAACCAATAAATAAACTATAAAAAAAATAAACAAGCAACTGTATAAAATTAACAACCTTGAAGGCGTTGATGTATTGGACGTGATGTATATTTATATACAATCGATTAAATTTTGAACGTTGGTAGTAAACTTATTGCAATAGTTTGTAGTCTTTTCCTATTTTACCTAATTGTTAGTAGGGCCGTAAAGAATGACGGAGAAGAGAAGAGCTGCTATTATATATTTTTATTATTGTTTTCTTATTTGATATTATTTTTCTGTGAAGCTTTGTATATCACCATACATCTACGTAGAATCAATTCTCTTTTTCTCTCCTTTAGGGTGATTCTAAAATACTTCAACAACTTCTAACAAAAAACCGATTATTAAAAAAAATAAATAAAAAATGTTTGTGAGAAAAACCTTAAATTTTATGCGCAATAGTATTTAGATTTGTTTTAAATACATACAAATCCGGTTTATAGTCATAGCCACGTAAAAAACTTCATTAAAAAAAGAAAATATGCGCTACGCATTACTAATATTAGTAGTATTACTAGAGCGCGACTATTATATATATATATATATATATATATATATATATATATATATATATATACATTTTAATCGTTCGAGATCTTAAACATTATTTTTCATAAGTTAACAAAAAGATTAATGTGTTAATTATGTTTAAAAATGTTTTGAAAGCACCGGTTTATTTAAAAATTGCTTTATAAAACTCTGCTCTTGACTGATTATGAGTAATTAACTCAAAGTAAATAAAGTGATTGGGGTGCTGCGCATTTATAAATTATGTAAATACGCCTCGAAAAATAAAATCTGAGACGAGAGAGAAAGACGAAAAATATACGTAAATATTGATTAAATAATAAATAAATTTAAATCGTCTGGTTAATGTGTCAAAATGTCAATTTTATTAATAAAAAACTTTATAAATTTCTACTCAATTAATTAACCGTTATTTTTATCGGGAGGTTTTTTGTAATTACGCGAAACGAAGAAAATCGAGATTACAACTTAATCAACGTTTTTTGCGCTTTTAGGGCAATAAATACGTCTACCATCGGAACGAAAACAAAACCCTTAACTTAAATCTTAATTAACACCATTTATAAACGAATGTTTTATTCATATAGTTTATTTAGATACATATTTAAAAGTATGTTTTCTATTGATTTTGCATTTGTAATTTTATACAAAAATTCTTTCGTTAAATTGTAGCGTCTCGATGTTGACGGAAATCCATATTCTAAAAGCTATTTTTGATGTAAATTTTATTTAAATATGAGTTCCATTCTATGTTCGTTCTAATTAAAATGAATATTAGAAAAATTATTTTACGTAGCAAGATTACAACAATTAAAGTGCCATTTCAGACATCAAAGGGTGTAATAAATGTATAATTTAAAATTCAATTAAAATTTCGCCGCTTGTAATTATTATTAATAAAGGATTATTTTTGTCTGAAATAATATCATAGCTTTAAAAAAATCTAATTAAGATTTATTAAATAACCATTAAACCGTAATGTGAATTAATTGAGATTCCACTAAAACTGTTAATTTTGCTCAGCTTCGGTATTATGTAAAGATAGCTAGGTGGCATTCTTGAAGGGTTGTTAGTATGATTTATGCGGAATATGTCGATGATGCGGCCTTACTGGCGCTAAGTAGATCATAGGGAATTATTTCTTGAAACTTGTATTTTGTAGAGCCCAAGAGGCCCCTTAACTGAGAAAAACGGCTGCAAAGTCTGTAAGCCCGTCATGATTGGTTGGAATTATTTTCCGGAGACGAGTTGAGAAATATAATCTATTTTAAGGCATATGTCGGACAGGCAGGATTTAAATCAATAATTTCTGGTTACTAAAATTATCAATCAGAGATCAAGCAAATGAAGCATTAAGCCCGTCACGACCTTAATCTATTCTACCCTTTAAACCCATTAAAGATCAAATAGATTCAATTTCAGTTAGTCCATTCCGTTTAAATAACATTTAATGAAAATTGTGCTTTTTAATAGGAAGTGGACTTGTTTATTTGTTACTTTATTGTAACCTATTTCAATTTAATATTTCTATTTCATCGATTTTACTAAATTTATTCTAATTTTGGATTCAAATTGTAATGCAATTGTTTTATTTGGAATTTTATTTGATTTTAAAAAACATTATCACAATGTATATACATAAATATGCAATAAGATTATGTTGTTGTTCGATTGTTTAACCTTTTCTTATTGATTTTGTTATTTGAAGTAAATAGTGGTTTCTAAATTTAAAAGATGTAGTAAAATGAACCTTTTTGTTGATATAACAACAAATATAACAACATATGCAGTTATCGGATACGAGAGAACTATACTTTATGCTCTGAGCTTATTTGTTTTATGTCATCAGCTCACACAGTTGTCACAGACGAGTATTTTATGCTCTATCGGAGCCTATAAGTACCAACAATATTGTATTTCCTTCTCTTTATCTTCAGCCTTATAGCTTTGCGTCTGTTTCTGCCGTTGGATTAGTTTTTTATAACAATAGCATGTCAACATCCAACAGCTTAATCTAACAGTCCAGTCCGTCCATATCAGGTCAAGAAATTTGAATACTTCATTACCTTTGACAAACTTAGTTTTAATCAGATTAAAACTAAACTACATCCGGTAGCTTTGTTACCAGGTCCGGAATTGTATTGAAATTAGTTTATAGCAAAGGAAAATAAAAAGCTTTTGTAGTTAATAAAATAAATTGATTGAATCTCCGAATTTTTACTACAACCTTTATCAATTGAGCTACAAACCGGAAGTTGGTCACATCCCAGCTCAGGGTAAAGATTCAATATCGAGCAACTATTTTATTTGCTACACCTACTATATTGGAAGCTTACCGTATTTTCCTCGCATATATTTGTAAAGCTTTATTAGAATAAGGAATGCGTTTGAATAAATAGAACCAAGCGTAATAAATAAATAAATACAGATTCTTAATGATAGGTAGTTATATACCTAATAATATCGGAATTTTTATAAAATAGGCGGTATACATCATGTTGGAATTTCGCTTTATATAAATTGCAGCCGACGTATATTCCACGCAATATTTTCCACATTTCAGAGACGATGGAATTGAAAGCCCTATTGATGAAAATATATCCGACGGTTAAACAATTCCCATTTCAACTATAGAACAGATCAAAGCTGCAGTAATTATTAAAATAATCCAGGGTTCAATAATTCAACGATATATAAAAATATTAAATATATTTTTATCTCGTGAATATATCGCCCTATTTATAGAAACAATCGATAACAATTTCAAGAACATGCCAATTTTAGTTAAATATTCAAGCGTGACTATCAATTATAAAAAAATTAAAGCACATTGTATTAAAACATTCATAAACACTTAATACGTCGAACGGTTTGTATCAAATTAAGTTCAGTATTTTTCTTGTAAATAATTGCTTTATTTAAAGCACAATTGATTTATTTCGTCCCCTATATATCTATGTTAGGATGGATGAATGTTTCGCCCTTGGGGATTCCTTGATTTGTTGGTTCGGGTGGCACAGATCACATATGCCAGGATATTCCGTGTATACGAAAATAGTAACAAATTTAGATAAGTCTATTTGCATAACGTCTATTTAAAAATTAATTTATTTTACAAATAATATAGCGAGCATTTCCACATATACTATTTATGTCTTTTGCCAACATACACATGCGATTGGATTTTCAATTCGTTTATTTTAAATATTATTATTAAATTATTGATTGTAATCAAAGCAAATAACTAAATGATTAATATCGTGGAAAGCTTTGTAACGTACATGACAGGCAATTGGATATTATTAGAATCAAATTAAATCGGGTTAATTCAGCCAAACCGTTACAATGGAGTTTTTTTTATTTTTATTACAATTTTTTACTGGTATTGATTTTATAGTCTAATCTATATCGTGTATAAATTAAGTATTATTTTCTTTTATTTACAACTAGTGATTTAGATATGAGCCCATAATTTCCAAAGCAATTTAACCTTGAAATGCACAAAGGCACGTGCTGTGGCATAGGCCGGGCAATCATTTGCATATTACGCCAGATCCGGGTGAGCTACCGGTGGCGGTTAATTTATTAGAAATAGATCGAAAAAGTACCTAGCTTAACATAACGATTTTAAATTATAAGTTGTAATAAAATCAATAAATAATTTAAAATATTTATAAAATATCTCGTAAAATGTTATATAATGTAAATACAATGGAAAAATATCAATAAATTATTGCAAAAACTAAAAGAAAACACAAAAAGTTTTTTGGATAATCCAAAATGTTGAAAATAATGAAAAAAGTTGCAAAATGTAAAAAAATTGTTAATAAAAGTGTAGAAATAGTGTAGAAAAATCTAATTATTTTTTATAAAATATCTAGAAAATCTACGAAAATGTTGTACAAAACAAAGAAATTGTTAAATATGAAAAATATAAAACGCGTAAATTGCAAAAAATGTAATAAAAAATAAAAAAAACAAGTTTTTAAAATATGAGTAGAAATTTTTAAAAAAGTTACAAATCTAAAGACATCGAGACAAGTAAATAGTTATAGGTGTAAGTGCCAAAAATTAAAATGTAGAAAAATTGAAGAAAACTAAATGTTTTCACAAGAATTTGTGAAAAACATTAAATTTTTACTAAATTAAAATAAAACAATAAATTTTTTTTGTTTAATTTTCATATTAAGGATATATTTGCATCTATTGTGATTTTTAAAAAGTATGTCTTGCAGAATGTCGTTACCTATTTTATATTTTCAATATCTTGTCTGGACAAGCTAATAGAAAAACATACTTGTTTTAGTTAGTTTTGGAAAAATTTTATTCGGCCTTCTTATTATTAATATAGCCTGTTCTTCCTGCAATGCTAGATTAGTTTTTCATTCATTGCGTTTTTTTGCTATCTATAGCCATGGGCAATTTTTTGTGGCCATCTCCTCAAATATCATTGTTGTCTTCTCTGCTTAGAATTCCTTTTTGCTTAGTTAAGCCCTTTTGCTTTGTCAGTTTCTTCCAAATTTTTATTGCCTTTGTTATGCATTTGCAAACAGTCTATGCTCGCAATGTTCAAGTTTTGTAACTCTTCTGGGAGTTTTTGTTGATATTGGTATGTGTTCTGTAGTAAAATATCTTTGTTGTCTTATTAGGTTACATTTTGGTCTTTCGGTTTAGATGAACTACCGCTCTGAAAAGTATGTGATAGCTACCGATATCACAACGGCTTAAAAAATGTATTAAATATTTCTTGTTAGATTTAATAAGTTTATTTTGTTTTGACCTTCTGCAATAAATAGATCATTTTTATTTTGTTTGAAAGCATACAGTAATAATTTGAAATAAATACTGCCAAATCAATACATACACATATATTGAAAAATATATATGTATGTTTTTCGACATTAAATAAGAAGGAAAAAGTGCGTTTACCCTAGTACATCACAATATAATGAAATAAAGTTACAAACAAGGACTCGTGCAAACATACCTTTTCAAACACAGGTTTTAATGAACGTGATCGTATTAACAAACAGCTCAACAATACATAAAAATAATACATATATTAGAGTATAAAATTTAATTCATATACTTTTCCAACTGTTTTCTTATCAACGTTATTGTTTGATATTATATTTACTGGCTAAAAGTATTTTCAAATAAATCCTGCTGATCCGGATTTATGTAAACTGCGGAACATCATTTTGTATGCCAGTTGTGCTTACGTATTCAAAATTATGTGTAAAAATTATATTAGTGAAATATATTGTTCTACATACATTTCCATTTGCTAAGCAATTATTTTAGTTAATTTAATAATATTTTGATTGTAAAAAAATAAATGATAAATAACGAGATTGCTTTCCTCAATAAGCTGAAATTGCAGTCCCATGAGAATTTATTATCGCTTCATACAAATTCCTTCTTTTTTTTTCTCGTTGAAGTAAAAGGGACGATAAATAATCCAGGGATTGAGATGTTAGCTGATGACGTTGGAGGAGCTAATAAAAAAAGGTTAAAAAAATAAATATTTGCCCGGGTGCGGCTGGAATTTTATTATAAGTAAATTGAAATCGACCTAATCTCTTTTCCGCGCAACGTACGGCAAAAGGTAACCGCCGCAGAAAATTAAACCGTGTCAGAACTTTTATACGCCTTTAATATATATATACACGTAGCAAACATAAAAAAATGTATATGCAAACTGCTCCCTCTGCAACCATGACTCCAATCTAACTAACATCACAAACCTGATTTAATGTAATTAAACGACGTCAAAGTTCTCTCTCTCTCTCTCTCTCTCTCTCTCTCTCTCTCTCTCTCTCCCTCTCTCCCTCTCTCCCTCTCTCCCTCTCTCCCTCTCTCCCTCTCTCCCTCTCTCCCTCTCTCCCTCTCTCCCTCTC
>JARJEC010040291.1:0-10775 GCA_030264575.1 Tachinus sp. AB-2021 | reverse complement strand
GAGAAAAATTTACAATGTCTAATACATAATTTTTTATGTTTAATAAATATAATGACATCCATTTATTCAGTCCTCGGTTATTTTTATATTATTTATTATATAATTGGACTCTCACCGGTCATTATTTGATTTACAATTTACTCGTTTAGCATTATAAGTATAAGCTAAGTTGCCTGTTACATAAGGTGCTCAGATTTTAACTTTGGTGAAACGAGACACTTTGGTTTGACGCCCCCCCCCCCCGTCAACAGTCTTGTTTAAAAAAATTAAAAAAGTTAAAATTCTGTGAATGCGGCGTGACAGACGAAAGCTTTGCTCCTGCAGAAGTGTAATGTACAGTCCGTGGAAATCAAAATATACTGTAAACACGCGCAAAGTTTTTAGAATTGGTGATTTATCTCAATTTTGACCATGCAAATAGGATTTAAAAAAATAAGATTTGGCGATTGGCAATTGTTTTGACGTATACTCTTGCGGAAAAAATCTTATATATGTCTTTTAAGGTTATCAAAATCGGGACTTTCTTAAATTGGTAAAAATAGGGGCTGTCCCGCCAAAATTCAGACGTCTTACTACATCTCAATTTTATTGCGACTTTTTATTATGTTTTTGTTGATATTAGCCGCTTCTTTGTAACATTCAAACTTATAATTAACACAATTTTGTTTAAAATTACATTATTGGGTTTATTTACTTTCCACCAACCGAATTCCTTAGATTAAATGCATTGGCTATATAAAAAACTCTGTAATTCGTTAACATTTTCAAAACAATAAGTATAAATAAATTCAACTTTGTAGATAAATTCGGAAGTTTTAGTAACGGGGAAAAAACAACATTGAAATAAATTGCTGCTTAAATCGTTTGCTTGCGTTTTATACATACGGCAGGAAAAACGGAATTGTATTCTCATAAAATAAAACTGACAGACAAGACTTCATTTAGAAGCAACCACTATTCACTTCCTTTATTGCACTGTGCGCTGTTCAGAAAGAGTAAGAAAAAATGAAGAAGTGAGAAATAACAGAAAGATCAGTAACCACCATTGAAAAATTGAGAAACCGTTGTCGAACGTCTGGTAAATGAACAAAATCCATTTTTATATGAAGTTCTGTATTTTGATGATGCATATTGTCACCGTCACCAATATAGGTTTTAGTTTCTGTTTGAACTTCATGATGGGTATGTATAATTATAAAAGTGAAGCTATCGTACCAACGCCAAAGATTTTCTGGAATTCCGTGAGAAAAATGATAAATATCCAGAAGATGGATTTAAAATGTTATCTATTATTAATATTATTTGTTATTATTGTCATTATTATCTTCATAAAAGATGGCACTGTTAGGGTATATATATATAATAAATGCTCGAAAATTGTAACCCAATTTGTAATCCATTTGGGTAACGTTTTTCAGTTTTCATACCCTAACAGTACCATCTTTTATGATGATAATAATGATAATAATAACAAATAATATTAATAATAGATAACATTTTAAAATCCATCATCTGGATATTTATCATTTTTTTCGCTGAAACAAGAAATATTTCGTGTTTGGTAAAAACTCGTTCTTATAGATTCAATAGCCGTTTCGCTTATGCATCTTTTTCGCGTGCCATATCATAGTTATTATGTCCTAGTTTATAGGACCTTATATTATTGAAAACATTTGAACTGCATATGGAGTATTTATTAAAAGTGACACAATTACTAGAGACAGGATTAACCATTTGTTAAACGGTAAATCTGGTCAGCTTATACGTTCAATCAAGTATAATGCAATTTTCATCTCTTTAGTTTGGTATGTTGTGCGGTACACTAAAAAGAGATGCATACCTCAAAACACGTATCTGTATTATATACTTTAATAATGAGAATTGCATTCTTAAATTACTAATTAATAAAAAAAAAGAAAAAAATTCTTTTGATAAGAAACAAAAAAATTCTTTTAAGGACACATTAAATAATTTGGCCATTCAACACGATCCAGACCCAGTGGATACTTTCCTTAATTTTAAAAGACCTCTAAACATCAAACAGGCATTTTTAACTTATAATTTTAAAAATAAAATACGGCTTTTTCTAAAGATTTTTCCGAATTTACGTAAACTCTCAAAAATAATATTACTCTTATTGACTTACATAAATTGTTTTATATTGTTATTTCCCCGTGTTATGAGATAGGTCTTATTCTCAAATTTTTGTAATTAATCACGTAAAGGATAACAATTATGTAAATTACATGCCTGTATCATGTCTTTTCACGTTTTTTATGTTTGCACCTGTTAACTCCATCTGAAGAATTTTTAATATATTACTTTTCAAGATCTTGTTTTTTATACCATTATATTTTTTATTGTACACGCGTTTACCATTTGAGGGATGTAGTTTCAAAAGGTGCAATCTCCACCATAAACAATTTTTCAGAAACTGCAAAAAATTATCACTAACTAAAATAATTCTTAAAAATTACTTCTATGCGCTCTGAATTATTTATAAAGATATTTTTAACATTAATATTAATTTAAATTATTTTGATCAATAAATTATTAAAAGATTTTAAATTAGAAGTTGGCGATTGATTGTTTTGAAACTAATCCATGGATATTGTCGGTTTTGAAACTAAACTATAGATATTGTCTGTTTTTAAAATTTTTAACTTTAACTTTTTTCGTGAATAAAAAATTCACTAATCTTTTTCTTCCTAGTTATATTATACAGGGATTAAATTTATATCTATTTTCCAGTGTAGTAAAACTAATAATAAGAATAATGGTATTATATTGACCGAATATAACAGCATGGCAAAAAAGCTGAAGAATGTAACCAACTATTGCTTAATTTTGATATAACAACATTTCTTTGGACGCATGGAGATAGTCCCATATAAAACTCATCATGTCATGGATATTGAACGTTATAAACCGCAACTTTAAAACTTAATTTACTATAGGATATTGAATTGTATAAAAGAATTTTTTAATGCAATGTTGTAAAGTGTCCTATTTACTACAAGCATATAATGGCGTTTCTAACTAAATAATATTAAACAGCGGAGATTGTGTCTTTTGAAACTACACCCCTAATATGTGCCATTTTGGAGAATGAAAAATAGAAGGCGATAAAAAAGATATGTCCCGCGATATAAAATGTTGTTCCGTGTGTTACCGGAAAAAAACCTCATATTTTAAGCCCTTATTTTGCAAAATATATGTACTAAATGGTGTAAATGATATAATATTTTCTGATTGCTTCTCTCGGGTCAAAAATAGTTTATGAGTTGGTTTCAATTCACTGTCTAAATATACAGTTTTGTATCTGTTAAAAAAGCTACAACAAACAAACGGGGACTTTCGGACAAAAACACTTCATTAACGTTCAAACTTAAAAATTTTATAAATTCTGGTAAAATTTCAACCACTATGCGATCACTTGTAGTTATAAATGTATACGCAAAAAAATCTAATAATAAGGTCATTACAATAATTGTACGTTAAAAAGTCCAAACAAATAGTTAAAAAAGGTCTTCACAATAATTATACAGTAAATGTCTAAAAAAAAGGTCATCACAATCACTATACGGAAAAACGTCAAAAAAGGTCATCACCATAGTTATACGGGAAAAAGTTTAAAAAATAAGATCATCACAATCATTTTATGAAAAAAAAAGGTTTTCACAATAATCATTCGGGGAAAATCAAAAAATTAAAAAAAGGTAATCACAAATATTATATAGAAAAAAAAATAGAAAATAATTAATCACCACAATAAATTGACTCCTACTGAAGTAAGAGACGGTGGTTGCCCAGTAGGCTGTTTTGCCTCAGGGTCCCAGAGAGTCTTGCTACGATACTGGTGGGCGAGTCCGTATAGTTACATATATATACTGTACCTATAGATTTGACTATAGGGACTTCCACACACGCCCAGCTATTGCGTCATCCAGTTATTGCATATTATCCTCACCTGCGATGCTTCTGCAAATATATTGCAACAAACAAGCAACATTAGTTGGTATTTAAATAAATCCTAATCTAACCTAAATAATTTACTACTGTCATTCATTCTGTACTGAGATCTTTTCAGTAATAATATCAAAAAAACACTGAGAATAATTCGTGAATAATTCATGTTTCTTCAGAGAGTAGTTGCCAGTATAATAATGCTACGTTCAAACTATAATAATGATTATTTGTGCATGTCATGAGCATTTGCAATTATTTTATTGGCTTGTAGAAAAATGAAGAAGCAGTCGCATTAATGTCATAAGTGGGGATAATATGCAATAATTGAATAAAACAATAGCTGGGCGGGTGGGTGAGTCCTCACAATCAAATCTATTGGTTCAGTATTTTTAACTATGGAAACCCGTCCAGCTTTTGCGTCATCCAGTTATTGGATATTATCCGAACCCGCGATATCCAAGTAAATGTATGCTGGCAGTTAATGAATATTAAATGTCATTCGAATACATGTATTGTCCAGTTATACGGTATATAAAACATGCTAAGAAAAGCGTCTTAGCAAGCCTGATTTAAATCGTACAAATATCCGACTGACAGGTTTGCACATGTTTTTATTAGTCCGCGCTTTCGGTAACCGGACCTTGGAAGTACATTTTACACTGTTACATATACTTCTAGCCGGCCCGCAACATATCATATATTTTATTCTAGTCGGATGCTACTATTGGAGACTTAGTAAACTAATCAGCAAGAGAGTGTCGTTAGCATATCAACAAATAACAAACTCAGGGGTGATTCTTTAGTAAAAATTATTAGTTTTGAGTGTATTTATTATTGTGCAAAAAACAAACAAAAAACAGAGGTTTTCGACGGTTCATAGTTATTGACACCATATTAACTCAAAAAATGTATGCAAAACTCTACCAGACTTGCAAATCCAATTCTATTGCTTTGTAGTTTCTGATTACGCTTGCTATTATATTGATAAAAAATGCGCCATATAAAGTATCACAAGATTTAAAACCTGGCAGGATCAAAGATTCACTAAGTATTGATTTAATATTTCTGTTGAGAAGATGTCTGCTGGCATAAATAGAAATTAGTGGAATGTAAAATTTCTGCAAACATTTGTTAACGTGGTTAAAAAACCCTGAAAATTGCTTTCAATTATTAAACACAGTTTACTACAAGCAAATGGAGAAATCCCCTGGAATACATTTGTTTCGTATGTCATACACAGGCCAATCTCTTTGATTGTAGTAGGCGGGAATTGTCTAATAATTTAAGACTTATTGTCACAATCAACATAGCGGAGAGGTAAATGGAACATTTTTAAATTCAGTCTAACATGAAACACAGTGTCCAGATGATGGTCATAGAGTGTAAATCTATGACCATCATTTGGACATTGTTCCTATTAGCTTAGCTCCTAAAGAACTTGACTATCCTACATCATGATAAAAAAACTTAGTCGAGATGAGAAACGTGGTTTAACACATTGCAAGTTTAGAGAGTAGAGGTACTAGAAGGAAATTGTGCTATCTAAGTCAAGAGTATTCTATTTTTCTGTGAGCCAAATAGTTTTAATGTAACGTCTTCAGTGGATACAAAAAGCAATAAAAAAATGTTACTATAAGCAAGTGAAATCGTGTTAAGAAACCATAAAAAAAGGAAAACATAAACATGTGTGAGAAGGTTGTGCGGAACTTTGAGGAACAACTACATCAGTGCATTGCAGAAAATGGACCTAACCCCATCTTCAAGACAGAATTTTGCGTTTTATTGTTAAATGATAACATCTAATCTCCAATTTGTTTAAATTAATTCTTTTGTAAATTTATCCGATCGGTGACTTTCTCGCCAGCGGTATATTAGGTACAAGGTCATAGTACTAGGTCCAAGAGACCCATACAAATAATACGGTATATGGTATGATATGGATTAGGAGTATACAGATGTATGCAATATAGTAAATAACTAACTAGTTAATTAATTAATTTTATGTTTTTTATTATTTATGAGTAAATATATATATATATATATATATATATAAATATAAATAATGTATGCCAGTGTTTTCGAACTTTTTTCTACGAGGTACATTTTTTAATACAAAATTTTTGGTATACTCGAACTTATAGAAAACACAAATTATTGGCTTTTGAATTATAAAGGATTATATTTCCACAATTGATATTTAAAAAAACAATAAGTTAAAAAGTAATTATAAGAAATAAATAAAACAAAAATTAATTAGTTTTTGTTTTATTTATTTCTTATGATAAAGTACCACATAGTAGAGGTCCAAACCATCCTTATGATTAAAAAATAATTATATTTACAAAAATAATATAATATAAACTATTATAGAGGTCCCGCGGCACACCTTCTAAGTAGCGGCACAGCAGTGTGCCGCGGCACACGGGTTAGGAAATTGTTATATCTAAGATAGACGGTAGAAAATCCGTTATCCTAAGTTTCATTATCTTTTTTACTGCTGCAGCGCAGCTCAAGAAACAGGTTACCACATGGTTGATATCACAGTCGGCAACCTTTAATGAAAAAGGCATACAAAAACCTGTTCCGTGCTATGATAAATGCTTTCAAAATGGTGGAAGGTATTTTGAAAAATAGTTTAAGGTTTGTCGAATGTTTTGCAGTAAATAGGTTTTCGGTATTTTTACTTGATTTCTTTTGATTATTAGACGGAATTTTTTTTCTTGATATGCTTCGTATATCATTACTAGTTTCCGTATTATAACTAATCAATAGACACCTAATGTTCATCGTTATGAAAGTTATTTTTTAATCCGATAAGTGATGATCGTAATGGTCAAACCTCACTAATTGTCTTCTATTACATACTAGGTCTGTAGGAACCGTGTACCTGTTTTTACGTAGAAAATGTCTTAAAACTAAAAAAAAACAGGCAAAGTTGTTTTCAAATTAATCTGAAACATGCTTTAATTGACTCATGCATGTTATGTTTGTAAAATACATGTATCGACATCTTCAATAAGAACTAATAGAAATTGTAAAAAGTTTGTACCGACCATGTCATCTATCGGAGAGTTAAAAGAGTTATTCTTATTTTAAAACTTTACTTACATTCTACCACATACTGCACATATACATATCTAAAATATTTTTGTATTGTTGTTGTTTGGCCATTGGAAGATGTGTCTATTTATATACAATTTGATCTGATTAACTAGAAGCTAAAGTGATATTTATATTGGCTAAAATTAAAACTAAAATCTTCAATAGTTTTTCTACGATTAGTTAATTGTGGGTTCTAAGTGTTTAGGGGATCTACGAGGTTCTATTTGGTAGTACTTTACAGAAAATTTTAAGTGTATAGGGGTTCCTAGTTTTTTGGTATAAAAAATTTGGCAAAACGTTGTAAGGTATGTTCTAAGTGTTTGGGGGCTCCACAAGGTTCCTGGTACTAAAAAATTGCAAAACTCTCAGCATTAAAATGGGAGTACTACACAGTAAATTTTAAGTGTATGGGTATTCCGCGAGGTGAATCATTTGATACCAAAAAAATTTAACAACAAAATAGGATTAAATAGAAATTGCCGCTTATCATCATAATTGACAAAGCATAAAAAATATAAAATAGAATGCTGAACCAAATCAACAAAATGAAATATTTTTGTTGTTCAATAAATCGATAATAAGCTTATACTAAATTAAGAAAATGCAAAATCAAAAAAATAATAATTAATTTGCCTGATGTTATTGTCAATTAAGTTCAAGTCAACTTAAGCCTCGTACGTTGATTATCAAAATACCTACCTTTAGTAATTTCTACTACAATATTAACTATATACAAACAATATAGACAAACACCAATAAAAAATGATTACGGTCTCCTCTGCTAATATAAGAAGAGCATTAGAGAATAAAAAATTGGCTAAGTTTGTAGAGTACATAGGAAAAACAAAAACTGTTAATACGGCTATAGACGTCAGAAGTGCACAACAAGACCACCATACCTTTGACAATCCATATCACAGAAAAAAAGTAAACCAGCGGTTCTCAATCTCTAGTAGTACGCAATTCTTTTTTACTTTGAATTAGTTTGCTTTCCACCAACATTTGTGATTACCTTTTCTTGATTTCCCGGCAAATAACACTACACGCCGCGCTCCACAGTTTGAGGACCGCTGAACTAATTGTACTAAAACTACATAACAATTAACAGCAACATTAAAACAGCAATACTTTAATACTACCTTATACCTTAATTAGAGCAAGAAATTGACAAAAATGTCATTGTTAAGAAACAATGTTTTTGTTTATATTAATATTATTTTGTATTTTTGATTTTATCAAATACTAGCTGAACAGTAAAAATTAGCCACAACGTATATTGCATTTGCAAATTTACCATGTTAAGCTTATGATGCTCCTTATAAAATATAATATAATTGCAGTAAATTAATTAAAACTAATTATACTTTGCTGGCAGTCTTACAATCTATAAATAATATCCAATTATCTGTTATAAAAGCGTGCAAGACTTTGCAGGATAGCAAAGTGCATCTTCAAAGACTGCACGGTAAAGAAAAACAAGATTATAAAAGTGCTCGAAGCAGCAAAATATAACAATTTTATTATATCAGTATATTCCCGTCGTCAAATATAAATATATGTTAAACTTTGTTATGTTATTTATATAAATTTAACATTTAAACTATTTTATGGTTCCGTGTAATTAATTATGCAAACTTGTTTTAATGGTCCAATGCAGCATTATATAATAATAAAATATTTATAACATATTATAATAAAATTGTAGATTTTATGAATAAATTATAGTGTTTGATTATTCATGAACAGAACAGTAATTTGAAAACAATAATTATTAAATTATTATGATTATACTTATGTATTAAATAATTAGCACAATAATTAATTAGATTAATTAGGAAAATGCTGAAATTGTTTCCTTTATTTTTTAATAAAATGCTTAGTGTTTGTTGGTCAGTCCATAATATTTTGCAATAAGGCATATTTATTAAATGTAATAAAATGGCATACATAGCATAAACAAACCAGTAACTAATAATAATTCCATTAAATTTTAAATTTAATTTCCGGCAAAAAATATGGTTTGTGAATAGCCAAACTTACAAATAGTAAAATTGCACAAAACTATATATAAGATATAATAAATGTACAATTTAATTTTTTGCATGTGCTCATAAATAGGAAAAGTCGTGCTCTATTAAAACTGTTTGTGGTTATACTTTAAAATTCAACAATTTTATAGTACTAACGCGATAAACAAAAATTGCTTAAACTGAAATCGATTGGAAAAAATATTGTTATGGCGTAAAATGGTCCAACAAGAAACTTTGTAACCAAAGCACTTCGTTTATTCTTTAAAACTTTAAAAATTCAATTTGCTACGTTTTAATCCAACATGTTATGGTGGCAGAAAAGTATAAATTGGGTTTGACGTGGTTAGGGGTAGTTTTCTAGGCATAAAACCAGAAAATCAAGGTGTTTAGAAATATTTTTGAAGATGTTTCAACGCCATATCAGAGGAACAGTGGATTGCTCAGGAAAAAATGGCGTCTGGATTATTTTGCAGGGAAGTAGAAGAGTGACTGTAAAAGACCCCCTCCCTGAATCGTATAAGTTGTAGTTAAAAAGATTAGGACAGATCGGGGTGCCTAGATGTATCCCTGCCTTGGGGTAGCCTGAAAGAAAGACAAAGATTCTATTGGGGCAGTAACGCCTAGTAGTTAAACAGGGTAATGATGTTGGAAGGCATGCTAGTGTGATAAAATTTGGTGGTCAGTCAGTCATGCCAAAAATGAGCGTAGGCTTGAAGGATATTAAGAAATTGATAAAAGTGGCAAGTTATTTTTATTAAGGGAGGTGAATATACCCAACATATATGAGATTTAAGAGAGTAGAAAGATTGGGTTTAAATCCAAATTAAGAACTGAGAATAATGTTGTTCTCACAGTCCAAGCCTCTGGACGGCAAGACCAACATTTTTATTCAATCTCTTTTCCGGTTGGGGGAGTGAAGTTGTCATCGGCGGTACTTAGGGCGTTGGGCAATGTCGGCGCAGTAAGGTTGATTTCTTTCATTAAAAGTTAGGTGGGCGAGGATTTTAAATGTTAAAATTTAACATCATTTAAAAAGTTGGTGTTAAAGGAAGAAATGTAATTGGAATAGAAGTTTATGACACTTATAGGGGATTGAAGAATAAGTCTTACTACATGAAGGGCAGTCCAGGAGGCATACGTCCAAGGTGGGGATGGGGAGAAATAATGATAGCGTGCAATTAAAACGCCATTGGATTGGTTGGTAGGTGCGGTGCTGTAGACCGTAATTAATGTTGAGAGATAGGTGAAATAGTTATAATCTTCGGGGGGGGAGGGATACTTACAAAAATAGGTACTAAATTTCCAGCGTAACTATGGCATGCAACTAGACAAAAAAATTCTCTTGAAGTTTTTTTTATTGTTGACTGATTTTAATGATGCCACGGTTTCAGCGGAGAGGGGGATTTTGGAACGATTGAGGCAGGTGGTCGGCTGATCCGTAAAAACAGATTTAATTACTTGAAATTTAGAGCCGTTCTTCATAAGAGATCATCAGTGCAGTACACCTTAGTATGTAGTAGCGCCAATGTAAATAATTTGGGAGAAATAGTGTCGCCATGGCGAACACCTTTGCCAAGAGGTATTTTTTCAGTGCATAGGTCGTCGTTAATTTTAACATGAAAAGTAGCATCTTTATATATATCCTTTATTAATGTGGAGTATCTCGAATCAATT
>JARJEC010040271.1:0-15049 GCA_030264575.1 Tachinus sp. AB-2021 | reverse complement strand
GACTATAACTTTAAGTGCTAGATCTTCCTTCTTCTTTTTAACTTTTAATACATAATGATGATGAAGTGAACAAGTTTTATTATATCATAAATAATTAATTTTAAAATAAATTGTCAATTATAGAAAACATATTATCTGAAGGTTATCTGTGATATATATATATATATATATATATATATATATATATATATATATATATAAATATATCATAACCTACAAGTATATCAAAAATTATATAAACAAAATAAATATATATTTTATAGACGTATGTAATCGTCTATAAAATATATATTTATTTTGTTTATGTAAACGTATTTGAAAAATATGACAAAGAAACAAATAAAATATTTTTTTTCATAATTTCCATAATATTTTTAGTTTTCAATCTTTTCCTTTTATCATTTAAATAAAATTACATCATCCGGTAATGGAGGATATTAAACTCCATAATAACAATACTTTTCACAACCGATTAGAAATGTAGGCTGTGCGCACCTCAATTGAGGTGTGAAGGTTCACTTTTCTCACCTAGGGGAGAATGTAAATCACGTGATTTTTATGACATTTGAGGAGCTGCGTTTGAAGTTGTCAAGTGTCAAAAACAAAGCTGCCTAGTCTGTCAGAAATATAAATCGTTTTTCCGTTTTTACAAAAAAAATCTGCCGGTTGGGGAAGAACTAGTATTCAAACATTGCTAAGATAGTGCCCTTGCAGACCTTGGAGCAATTTTAAACCTCGCCTACGGCTCTGTTTATAAACTTTGCCCACTGTCTGCAAGAAAGCACTTTTTTACCTAGGTTTGAAATATACTATTGTTTATCACTCATTTCAAAATATTCCGCCATTTATACTTGCACTGAAAGCAGCACGAGGTGAGCTACATTACCTCGAACCAACAAAATAATATAAAATGTAACTTCAATTATCACTATCAACCAGTATTTACATATCTTTTTATTGGAAATATGTTTAATTAATCTTGTGTGTGAGCTAATATGTGTTTGTTTATTTTCATGTTATCATCTCAATGAATGTTACAGAGTGCATCATTCAACATGGAATTCTTGGTTATATGGAGTCGATTTAAGTCTCGATAATATTATTGATAATTATCTATTACATATTTGACATTTAATATAGTTGCTTTTTATTTAATAGTGATTTTGTGGATATGATTTTTATACAATTATAATTATATTACATAATATAAACACATTCACTGTGGTACAAGTCCCCAGGGGTATATATCACGTATAACTCATGCAGTAAATATTTTCAAAACTGCACAACTTACTATTGCTATAAAATATACAATTATCAATTATGTTTTTTTGTATAAGGACTTTATAATAAAAATATGTACATACCCTGGGGGTATGTACCGCACAGGAGTAATAACCAAATACACATCCCCGGGGGTATGTAACGCAGTCAAAGACAAAGTATGAATTTTACTGCCTCAGTGAACATGTTAAAACAAAATACATAAAAGTGTCTTTTATCAAATATTACACTTCTGTAATGTTTGATGAAGACCAAGATTCAGTCGAAATTGCAGTTGGGACTATATGATGAAATCTTAGTAGTTTTATTTTTAATCTTGTAATTATAATAGTATATAGAATAACGTATAAAGTTACATAATATTCTATGATTATCAGAATTTAAATATAAAATTTTATAATAAAAATGAACTTTTATTTTTATACTTAAACTAAGTTTAGATTTATTGTGTGTTTATGTACTTTCAACTGAAAGGCATGAATGGTTCTCAAGTGCAATCTGCTGAAAGTTATTAATATGATATTATTAAAATAAACATTTATATGTTGAGATACAGTAAATATAGTATATTAATTTATGTTTGTTTTTAGGTATCTATCCCAAATAAATTGGCAGGAACGACAAAGAAGAATATTTATTTTGTGTTTATAATTATTATTTTATTATATATAATAATAGAATATATGATTGTTATATAATCGATTTTTATTATTTTATTTATTATTTACTAAACATGAAGAACATTCACATTTTAATATTCAATTTAAAATTAAAATATTAAAATGTTTATGTCCTGTTGTGTATAAATTAGATTTTATTGAATTTACTATTCCAGTGTAAACCTATATCAATTTCAATTTCCCGCCGTTGCGATAAATGCGTCTCCTGAACTTGTTTCTCGAAAATGATGTAAAACGTGTTGCCTACTATTTACATGGGAATGACGCATCTGAAGGTGGCCTTGTGGTTATAACACAGATTGATAGAATTCTGAATTCACGGAAGTCGGAACACGTGCATGATAGAATGTTGTTGAACACATATGTGTGCGAACGCTTTTCTAACCTAAACCTGAAAATATAAAGATTAAAATGTTGTTTGAAACTCAAGACTCGGATTCTGATATTGATATTAAAACAAACAATGAATATGCTAAGAGTTACGATAATTGGAGACAGAAGGAAGAATTAAATCGATGTGAGTACATCCTAGAAACAAAATTTAAGGTTACATAGGAAGTAGAATTTTAATTGTATCTTAATTTGAAATTAAACTTAAGGTGTCATTGTTTATTTACAATAATGTAAACATTCAGTGAACTTTCCAGCAATTGATACTTCACAGTGTATTATTTCATATTTGATGTTTCTTTCAACACCCTTTTTATGAACTGTTTTTAGACAGGTTATGAATTAAATGAAATGGTTCCACCCACAGAAATTTACCCAGTTTGTAATTAGTTCAGACTTTCTCAAAATAAAAATGAAATTGAAATGTTTTTAAAATCATTTTGACAGTGTATCTGTCGACTTTTTCGTACTTGCTCACAGACAAGGTTCAATTTGAATAGTTCTGATCTAGTCTACAAAAGTCAGCATTGTGATACAATACCGAAGTTTTGGTTAAAAATTGGTCAGAGTTGTGTTGGAACTAAAAACGTGGTTTCTGAACTGCTTTGTAACAGTGTCTTTATGCAATGTTGCATGAACATTATAAACACACTAGACAATCACCTGAATGAGATCTTTTTAACATAGCCTTTTGGATCCCAAAGGCATGATGAATTTTCTACCTATAACAGATGTCATATCTTTATTACATAGAATGTTGTTTTCTATCATGTCTCACATTCAAATAAAATAAAAATTCCAATTTGTTTGATACTCACAAATAATACATTTGTGTGGTCAACAGTAATCTGCACAACTTTAATTTTTTTAATTATTAATACATTAAAATATTTAATGTCTTAAATGATGAAAGAATGAAATATTCTGTAATAGTATTACAGAATGTGAATGTGTTCTCTGAACTAAGAATATCGATATACCAAAGTAGTCTTAAAATTTTTCTCTTATCTTATCTAAATTATTTTCAGTTACCTAAATATTAAAAATTAAGGGTGTTGAGCATGCATGTTTAGCTAAAATAAAAAATAAAAATTTTTGAAAAAATATTGTAAAATACATGTTTGTCTATTTTAACAAATAAGCAAGCAAGCTATAACAAATATTGGCTATAAATTAAGTTCTAAAAATTAGGGCCATTGTGGATGTTTAGTAAATTTGCTCTTGCTGTGCTTTGCTTTGCTTTAGTCAAATTTTCTTCTTCGTTCTAACCTGCAACTGCAAGTTCAAATTCTATTTGGTGTTTACTACACCATTATAAAAATCAAATTATAAGCTGTCTTATTTATCAAAATGTCCCTCGTATACATTATTCATAAAATAGTGTTTGATTATTATAATATAATATATAAATATTTAATAATAAAAAATATTAAAATTTTACTTAATCGATATTGTTTTTTAGTGAAAACAAAATATGGTGAAGATATTGATAATTTGGAAGATGAATCTAGCAGTTCATCAGAAGATGATGAAGATTGTGTTGAATTGACGGAAAAAATAGAAAAGGATTTTTTCAAAACCTTGTCTAGTTTAAAAAATAAGGATCCTAAAATATACGATGAGAAAGTTAATTTTTTTGATAATAAACCCATTGATACTAGTATAAAGAAAAAGAAGAAGAAAAATGAACCAATGTATATCAAAGATTATGAGCGAAAACTACTTTTAGAAAAAGGTGGACAGATCAGTGATAGTGAAGATGAAACACCACGAGTAAGGTATCTCTCAATTTTAATAAACATATTAACACGAGGGTTAACATTTTAATTTATTATCTTGTATTACTGCAAGATATGATTCTTTTTATTAATAACGTATACTTTCATAAGTTTATAACTTAGGTCACCAACATACGTTGAAGAGCAGCAACAATTAAAAAAAAGTTTAAAAGATGCACTTACAAATGTTAATGAAGATGAGGAAGATTGGGGTGGCATGTTTAAAGCAAGGACAAAAAGTAAAGAAGAGAATGAAAAGGAAGAGTCAGATTATAAGCAATGGTTGCTTGGTCAAAAGAAATCATTGGAAGATGAAACTACAGTAAAAGAGTTGAAGCCGTTAAAAGATTATTGGAATGATCCAAATTTGGATGAGGGTGAAAAATTTCTCCGTGATTATATATTAAACAAAAAGTAATTATAACTCAATATTATAGAAAATTTTACTTTTAAAAATATTATAAAATAAAATTAAATTGATTTATTTGTTATAATATTAACTTTCTCAAATTGATATGCAAGATTTAAAGGCGCAATAGGATAATTACTTATAAATTATTTTATTTTGTTAAACACATTAAAGTTAACGTTTGACTTCTTGAAAATAAATAGTATATTCTATAATTAGTGGAAGATAATTCTGCCCTCATATTCTAAAGTTGTTACAGAAAATACTATTCATTTTATTTTCAAAGAGTGCATATATTATACCGTTTAACCATTATACATGTTCATAATGTTTGTGTTAGGTTTTTAGATAAAGAAGATGATGAAAATATACCTATGTATGATGAAATAGTGCATGATTCTGATGAAGGCTTATCTGAAGATGAAGAAGCCGTGGAGAAACAAGAAGAATTTGAGCACAAATATAACTACAGATTTGAAGAACCTGATCAAGATTTTGTATGTTTAAAATTTAATTTAAAATAATATAGGCTAAATAGTGATTTTTAAGATTAAACGGTATCCACGTACCATGGAATCTTCTCTCAGAAGAACAGATGATCGAAGAAAGTTAAAAAGAGCTGAATTAAAAGACCGCAAACAGAAAGAAAAAGAAGAAAAGATGGAAGATTTAAAGAAGCTGCAACGTTTAAAGAAACAAGAGATTGAAGAAAAACTAAACAAGTTACGTGAAATTACTGGCAATACCGAAGTCGCATTTGAAGGACAAGATGTTGACGATGATTTTGATCCAGATGAACATGATCGAAGAATGCATGCTTTATTTAGTGATGAATTTTATCAAGGTGAAGAAGGGGATCAGAAGCCTGAATTTCCCAATCTTGATGAAGAATTAGAAATTGGTATAAGAATCTTTTATTTTTATATTATCTAAATATTTAATTTTTTATATTGCAGAAAGATGGGATAACTATGTTCCTGGCACTGAAAATGATGAAGATAATCATGAAGATGATACTGCACCATTTTGTGAAGATGATGGTTTTAATGTAAATTTATTTATTTAGACTCGTGCAACTGCAACATTACTTTTGATATTTTAACAAAAAAATTAAATCAAAATATTCAAAAGCATATATTCAAACATATTTAAACATTTTACGTACTTAACTCAAACAAAAAATTAAAATTAGTTACTACATATTTGTTGTATGACTCGAATTGTAATGCAGTTAAACTTATTTTTTAGATGGATTGTGATTACGATCCAGCTTTGGTACAACAAGAACTAATTGAAAATTCAAAGGGTAAAAAGAAACGTAAAAGGAAATCTAAATTTGCTAAAGCTCTTGCTGAACCAAAGCCAGCTTTTGATCCTGAAAATAAAACTTATGAGGAATATTTAGACGAATATTATAAATTAGATTGTGAGGACATTGTTGGAGATATACCTTGCAGATTTAAATATAGAAAAGTTATTCCCAATAACTTTGGATTATCAATAGATGAGGTATTTTATATTGGGTGGATACTAAAAACAGGTTAATACAATAGCTGTCTTATTTTTAAAGATAATGCGATAATTTTAAAAGTGAAACTTACAGTGAGGTAGTGATTTAAAAAAATATGTTAATCAAGAGATGGGGATACAGGCAGTGAGTTAGAATGAGTTAGACTGGGAACACATGCAAAACATCCCTTCCATACATTGGCAAATGTGTGGCTGTGCATAATTTCAATAAACTTCTCTAGGCATAAGCTCTGTATTGTCAAATATGAAAGACATGCAAGTGGCATATGTGACTCGAATCGCATAAAGGAAGAAAAACGATGAGTTTCATCTGTCGATGAGCCACTTCATGGCGAGTTGATTCTAAATATGTTCATTATTTTAAACAACCCTGTATAAGATATATAATATCAGAAAGGTCACCTAAGTGTCTCACTTGATTGCCACTTTATTTTTTTAGCTCACTTGTTATAAAAGTTTCACATGAAATATATGTATATATATAATATATATATATATATATATATATATATATATATATATAAAAGTAATAAACCATTCAACTATGATTCAAGAATTGTTGCACGGTCTATTTAAAAATAATGGAGTTACAGCATTGGATTGGAGTATTTTAATATCCACATGTATGTACATGTTAATAAATACAAATTATAACATTGCAGATATTGAAAGCAAATGACAGAGAATTGAATCGTTGGTGTTCACTTAAAAAAGCGTTACAGCATAGACCCGATCATGTTGAAAAGTATGATCAAATTGCTTTTAACAAGAAGGCACAAAATGAAGCTTTGAAAAAAAAAATTTTACCAAGTTTGTTTTCTGAAGATGTCAGTAATGAAAAAATATCTGGAGAGGTTGTTATTAATAAAAATAAAGTGCAAGTTAATAAAAGTAGCAGTGATAATGAAACGATTGTACAAGGTGCATCGAAAGATGCAGATACAATATTGGAAAATAAAGTAGAAAATACTAATGTTGGTAAGAAGAGAAAAAGAAAAAATAAGTCTGTTGTTAAATTAAATGAAGTTAGTACAAACAGTGATGTAAAGCCATCTACTAGTAATAATAAAATAAAGAAACCTGAAATAAAAAAAGAAGAAATTAATAAACGAAAGAAACAGAAAAAGGCTGTAAA
Organism: Tachinus sp. AB-2021; assembly: GCA_030264575.1. Lineage (NCBI taxonomy): Eukaryota > Metazoa > Arthropoda > Insecta > Coleoptera > Staphylinidae > Tachinus > Tachinus sp. AB-2021. The sequence goes on along the minus strand of JARJEC010040271.1, from coordinate 7,843 downwards.
AGACACATCAGAAACAAAAACTATTAACCAACGGAAAAACGTAACAGATGTAGAAAAAGTAAAGAAAAACATACAAAACAATCAAAAACAAGCAGTAAAAACCAATACAAAAGATAAATCCAATCTGCAACAAAATTGTAAAGCAATAAATAGAAATGCCAATAAACCGAATAATTATCAGTTTAACAGAAAACGTAAACACTCTGGTTCTGCCAATAATAGTAATAAAAAATCTAAAATTAGCTCCAATGAAAACAATCTTGGTTTATCCGATGCCAGGTTACAAGCGTTTGGAATTAAACCGAAAAAGTTTAAGAACAAATTGAAATATGGAAATAACAAGTAGTTAAGTGTTGTATACAAAATAATATAAAGATTTAATTTTATTATAGTATAATAAATGGATTATCTTAAAATAAATAATTATTATTGACAAATCTAATATCAATGGACATTAATTCAAGTTCCTTCCAATTTAAAATCAAAATCATCTTTCATCTTGTTTCAGTAACTGAATTAATATAGAAGAAAATCTCTAAAGTAGCTGATCTCTGGTGTTAAATTTTAAACTGCTCAAATTTGGAAAACATCATTCAAATAAAATATAAGAAATGGCTGTTGTCATTTAGAATATAAAAATTGGCTATTGTTACTCAAAAATACTAAATTGATGGTTGGAAGGCAAAATGGTATAAGTGACAATATTAGTAATATTGAGTTATATAGACTGATGAAATCACCTGATTTTTCTTTTTGCCTCCCATCAATGGTCTTGGTATGGCCAAACACCCATTTTTAATATCGTTTATCCTGTCCGTAATTTGAAGGTTACTTGGATATCTTTTCATAAATTAAGACTTTAATCGGCTCTATTGTAAACTTTAGGTATGTATTGTCACTTATTACTTTTTACCTTTCAACCATCGAAATAGTTAGTATTTTATTATTGGTTAATTTATGAATATCATGCGAAAGAAGTTTTGCATACATTTAATGCCATAAGGTTTTGTTGCTACTTCTCTACTGTCCAAATTATGAATCTGCATTCAACTTAGTTATTAGAATTGCTTCATTTATTGCCCGTATAACCTTCATCTTGACACTTTCATTATCAGTATCCACATCACCTGCCCTCACTGAATACAATGATGCATAAACTTTCTTTGTTAATTTTGATCAAATATAAACTTTTTTGTAGATAGTAAAAATGTTATAATTTGCGCAACAAAAACAAAAATGATATATTAGAATTTTACGACATGCAAATAGGTAATGTCCTTGAGGCGAAGTTGGGCATTAGAGGTTTAATGACAATACTAAAATAATATTAAATCTGGACAAGTACACCAGTCATTTTGACCCTGGATCAACATGTGTAACAATTTTTGTGAAACCATGTAATTATCTAGGGTTCAAATTGAACGTCTGAAGCATATGACAGGAATGTGAGCATTGCATTTATCAAAATTCTAAATATGTTTATTATTTTAAACAACTCTGCATGTAATCATGTCTTATTTTGAACAACATTGTCTGTGTAGAATTTTATGTAGAATCAAAAGTTTTGCTAAATTGTCCATTATTTTGAACAACCCTGCATAAAGTAACGAAATGTTGAAGTGAAAACTTTTATTTCGAGGTGTGAGTCTGAAAAAGTGGACAAGTAAAACATAAACCAATTAAGGGGAACGGGAGGGGTATCCCCTCCCGTGTTGATATTTAATTTTCAATATAATTATATTATAATAAAATTAAAGGTTTTACTTCTACTGTGTGTGTTCCAAGCACACTCATTCTTCTTTTAATAACCCTGCATAAAATATATAAAATCTAAAGTTTTTGCAAGAAATTGATCAGATATATGTCCATTATTTTGAACAACCCTGTGTTAAATATATAAAATCATAAGTTTGTTTCAAGAAATTCATCAATATGTTTGTTACTTTGAAGAATCATGCATTTGATGTGTAAATGTCTATTATTTTAATAAACCTTGTATAAAATATTAAAAATTTTATTTTTATTTCTTCTTTCTTATGCAGTCACTCATTCGAAAATTTGAATAAAGTTTCATTTTTTGAACTGTCTACCTCACTATAAAAGTTTCATATCAAATACACTTAATATGTCATATTATATGAATCTGAAGATGTATATGTATATATACAAATGGAAATCAGAGCTAAAGCTGGGCACGTGTCTCGACGAATAGCATTTGATTTACTTAAAAAAAGGTTTAAACTTTGGAGTTCTTATTCAGAGTACCTTCTAGTTACACGAATCAAAAGAACAAAACAAAAATATTTTTTTATAGAAATATTTATTAAATTATAATGTAATAATTGCAAAAAACTGGCTTATCAGTATCTGACAAAAAGCCGGTAATGTGTAACTGAAAGTAGATCTGTCCAGATGCCTTTATTTTTTGTCAAATAGACACTATTGTTTTGAAACAATAAAATTAATATTCTGTAACTTTCTGTTAGAATTTAACGGCCCTATAAAAAATAACATTTTAGCCAACATTTAAATTTTTCTGGTGATTTTCATATTCACTAATTACAAATTTAAAGGGGCCATTAAAATCTATATTAACGAGTCCTGTTTAAAATCTGTAGTATAAGCTTGACGTCGCAAAATTGTACAACATTTAAAAAAATTAAAAACAGACGTAACTCCGTCACTTTTATGAAGTTTGTATAATTGAAACAATATATCCTTATAATTGTAAATAGCTTTTTATTGTAGTCTATATATTAGTTTCATTTTTCTTTATGATAATACTTTTATATACTTATCCAGTAACTGATCAAAAATTAGTAATAATCAAATACTTTGCAATTTAAAATGATAAAACTTCGGAATAATGTAATTTATATAGAAACTGTGTGGTATGTAAGTAAACCTTCACCTTATTGTTCAAATTCAAATATTAAATATTTGTTTTGAAATTTTAAAAAAATTATTAAAGCTATTACAATATATATATATATATATATATATATATATATATATATATATATATATATATATATCAAATTTGGTTAAAGTATTTTTATTAGATGCTTTCTATTAATTAATCAATTAATTGACCACCAATTATATCATAAAATGCGTTGTTTGATGTTCGTTATAAAAAAATATACATACAATATTTTTGAATTGCTAACATTGAAAGTTATTAAAATGTATGTGTTACTTTTAACACCTCTTTAAAAATAATTATTTTAACTTGTAATTTTAAAGGAAACTTAAAATTTTGACAACTTTACTGAATATTGTTTTAAAGACCTTTGAAATTTTAATGGAACAGTTACAGAATAAGCCTAAGTTGGTGTTTTGTTGATATATTTCTTAATTTATTTTTGGGGGAAAGTATTGCTTAATGTTTATATTTTGCAAAATAAGTAATTTAACAGTTTTTATACTACTATACTACTTTTATCAATTTATCTTTAAAATTGCGCTATATTATTATTGAACAAACGTAATATTTAAAAATATTTTTTTTGTTTTATTGTTTAAATAAATCCTGATAATGTTAGCGGTATCTAGGACTGCTCTAAGGTGACTATGCCCTAATAATGACACCGATAAAGGTTTAATTTACAATATGAGTGTTTTATAGAAATTTAAAGGAACGGACAAGTATTAAATGCAGCAATGGATTTAATTCAAATATTTATTAATTAAACTTTAAAAAAATCAAACATTCATGTTTTTAAATATTTAAATAAAATTAGCACTTTTCCAATATGCATAATTTTTAAGTTTATATAATAGATACACAATAAAATTACAGTAAATGACAGTTCTCAAGTATTCTAAATCAGTAAATTTAAGAACATTTGCACATGACAAAATAAGTTTAGAATATATTTACGAACACTTGTTTATTATAGTCTAATTAATATTAAGGAGAATTAGATATATCCATATTATCTGATTTTTCAGAGGATTCTTTTTCAATTAATTCATTATCTCCCGAGTGCTTGTCCTTTTCCGAGTCAAATCCTTTTTCTTCTTCATCATAATTCCTGGGTACTTTTGAACGTGAACGTGTAGATCTCTCTTTATCTTTTCTATCACGTTTGTTTTCACGCTTTGGTTCTCTACTCTTGGATCTAGTACGCCTACGTCTTTCACGATCTCTTGAGGGTGTTCGACGCCTTCTATCTCTTGAGCGTGAACGACGCTTCTCTCTTGGCGGTCTGCTTCCTTTGCGATCTCTTGATCTTGATCTATATTTCCCACGTGATTGGGATCTTGAACGTTTCTTATCAACAGTCGAAGATTTCTCTTCCCTTTCAATACTGTTTTCACGGTCATTTCTTTTTTCTTTACTTTCTTTATCTCTGGATCTACGCTTATCTTTAGATTTACCTCTGGATTCCCTATCTTTTTCCTTTTCCTTATCTTTAGAACGGCGATCCTTTTCCACTTCTCTCCTTGATGATCTCTCCCTCGATCTATCACGTTCTTTATCGCGTGATTTTCTATCACGCTCTCTTGATTTCTCTCTAGATCTATCTTTAGATCTTTGTCTTTCACGTTTCGTCGTTTTTGTATGAGATTTAGATCTGGATCGCCTGGATTGTGACCTACGGGATCTAGATCTTCTTGACCGAGAGCTGGAACGTCTTCTTGAACGTGATCTTCTACGACGATCCCGTGATCTCGATCTAGATCGCCGTCTCCTGTCTCTTGATCTCGAACGTCGAGATCTAGATCTGGATCGTGATCTTCGTCTTCTCCCTCTTGATCGAGATCTTGATCTTCTTGAGCTACGTTTATCTTTTGATAGCATACCTATAACTGGATCAATAGCCGCAGAAATTAAACTTTGAGCTTCTTTTACTCGAGACATTGCTTCTTCGATTTCTCTCTGGGCAGCTTCATTACTTTTTGCTTGGGGTTTTACAATAGCTTGTGTTGAATGAGTAATAGAAATAATCTTTTCTTTAAATTCTTTACCATCCATTTTTAATGCTTCTAAAACACTAGGTTGTTCACTAAACTCGATTAAGTAATAAGCAATCCCATCGGAGGTACGAACAGATGTTCGAATATATTTTACTTCCCCGGCCCCAGTAAAGAAATCTATTATTTCAGAAGTTGTTGCTGTAGCATCTAAATTTCCAACAAGCACAGTTCTTCTTATTTCCTCAATTTTGCAACTATCGTAATTAGCAGGTAAAGGAGGGTACGATGGAAGTCCATTAACGTCTAGTTGTGGATCCGTAGTGACAATTACTTGTGCAGATCCCGTTCCACTAATGGAATTAACAACATTTGGCGGCAATTTTGGCTCAGTTGGACATAAGCCTGGTACAATTGTTCCATTTTTTGTCATCTCTAAAGCATAATATTCATCTGGGATATCTCCACTTTGCACTGGGATTACAATCAAAGCTCTATCAATGAAAACTGTATTAGTCATATGTTGTGCAATTCCTACAGTTATAGAATCTATAAACTTTATATAACATATTCTTGATTGAACTGGGCAGGATACATCTCTTATTGTAGGATACAAGCGAATATCTTCAATTTTACCCAAGTATCCAAATAACGTTTGCATTTGGTCTTTAGTTGCTTGAGGTGCGATATTAGTCACTTGGACAACTTTAGTGCCTCCAACTGCCATTTTAAAGTACTTTTTGTACTTATACACTAATCAAATAAATATATTACTACATTACTTCGGTCGGTAAATAAATTGTCGGCAAATAAAATAAAATCCACGCTATTTGATATTTGACAATCCCGCTGACTGGTGCCGCCGCGCTGAAGCTAGCCGGCGCAACATGGCGCAAACATCTCAAGGTTAATTAGATTTTGACAGAAGAATTACACCGTTGCCAAAGTGATTCTTTGATTTTCTATACAAGGAGTCAATACTTTTTCGGAAATTGTCATTTCTATGACATTGCCTTGCTTATTTGCGTGCAGGGAAAGTGAATTTTAATGACTATTTTTACTTTCATGATTTATTTATTAAATTATGTGTTTGTAAGTATGCAGTCAACAAACTAGCAAACTATAATTTAATTAATTTAAAATATTGTTCAATTAAAATTTCGAAATTTTGATTTTTTGCGATTTCGAAAAAAAAACAAGTATACATGTTTGTAAAATGTCTTACTTGACTCGGAGCTTTAAAATACTCGACAGAAAGTTTTTCGTATTTTAACATCGTTCCTCGCCAGTAATATGTCATTTTACTAACTTTTGTGTAAATTACTATAATTTGTTTCTTACTTGTAAATCAGTTTATTATCAAGTCACCGTATTCTTTATAAAAAATCTTATACTGGATAGCGTGTAATTTTCTTTCTTGTACGTATTTGTTAAAAGTTTTTTTGATGACTGTTTGCACCTGTTTTCGCCATATCTGTATAATTTATGTAAACAATCCCTACTCTAAATGTAATCCGCAAAGAGCGACCGGTACGTTGCTATAGTGATTTGGTCTATACGTTTCAATCACCATAACGACTTATGGTTGTGTCTTTGTATTTATTGTTGTTATATCTTTATAAAAATGATAACGTTCTGCACACTCTCAGTAATTTGGGTTTTTGATGACTTTGAAAAAAATAATTTGAAAGATATTATTAAGTAAACTAATTATAGAGATATTACAAAACTATTGTACAATATACGTTAGGGTTTTTACTGCCGCGCTATTATTTGACTCGTTCTTTTGTTTATGACATTTGAACTTTTTTTAATGTAAATTATGAAATTCTAAGTAAAAATCGTTTACCTTGTTGATCTCGTCATCTCAACTCGATGTTGGATATTTCTATTTTATTATTCTTTGCTAAGTGTGATTTTGATGTTTTGTTTGTATTATTTGCAGAAAGCAGTGAATTAAAAGCTACTAACTGGTTTATGGCAAGTTCACTAAGCTTACATCTTAGCAAAACAAAAAATGTCATGTTTTCTTTTAGGAAAAATATAATGGAAACTAACGACAGTGTACAGTTTCTTGGTATTCAAATTGAGCAGAAACTCTATACGTACTTATTGAGAAGACTGTCTTCAATAACATCGACTAAAATTCTGTTATTTGAATATTTTGCAAATATTTATTTGGTAATTACATATTGTATTTTTAATTGGAGCCATTGACCCAAAAATTGTTTAACACGCAACGTCGTTGTTTGCGCATAATTACTGGTCTAAAATTTAGAGAAAAGCAAAATTGATTGAATTATGGATTTTAACACTACCATATGAATTCATAAAAGAATTAAGTTCACATAAAACAAATCAAGAACAATATACTACACATAATGCAATGCTAATAGTGCTAAATTTCAAGAGACTTAATAAACTAGAGATGGTAAACATAATTATGTCATTATGGTCTACAATAGATTACCAAATCATGTTAAATTGTTACCACTAAAAATACATTTTTCACATCAAATCGCTGCAAAAAACTAATCAATGCGTTTTATTTAATAGATTAATTTTTATTCATAATTTCAACGTGTAAATCTGTATGTTCTACTTCTTTTATATTTTGTAATTTTCAAGTGTTTGTCCGACCAGTGAAAATGTTAGATGCATTTTAACACAAATAAACATTATTATTATTATTATTATAAGCATAAATTCGACAATATAAGTTATAAACCCGACACGGTAAGATCTTAATAAATTGTTTGTGTTAAAAATAATAATTATTTATTCAGACTCACTCCAACTCATCAATTCGAGCATAGTAAATTGTTTCGGTTTTTCAAACCACACCAGTATCAAAGTTTGACGTCACCTAATTGATAAAAACTTTATTTTATCACTTACTCTCATATATGTTATTCATTCGTAT
>JARJEC010040248.1:0-10236 GCA_030264575.1 Tachinus sp. AB-2021 | reverse complement strand
CACACGTACTTCTTGCAAAAATACACATTTTTTAAGGCCTTTGTAATAAATATTTTGAAAAACATACATTAAAGAAGCTGTGCGAAAAGTATGAATTTTCATTATGTTTACAGCGAGAGGACTGATCTTGATTATTATTATAACAGTATAAAAATTATATAATAAGTTAAGACAACGACTATTATTTCCCGTTAACAATATATCGTTCATTAGATACAACGTCATAATTCAAAAAGCATCAATGCTAAAAACGCAATTTACAAAATACTTTACAGCCACAGCATTTGTATATATTTGTTAGAGCAGCTGCAATCAACAGCACTAATCATGAAATACTTAAAATTATTTTTACAAAAATCTGCAAAAATTAAAAAAACAACTGCCATTCGAACAATAACGACACTAATGTTCTCTTATGTCCATTACACTTTTACGTAGTGTAAACTCAATATAGTAATTAAAAGTCTGTGTGATTATCATAAATAATTCACATATAAACACTAATAGATAAATCAGCCCTAGAAGTATACAAATATTAGTCATAATAAAAATATAGTCGTGTCATAAATTGCTAATTAACTAAATTTAAATACAATAATTACGTTTATGTGGAGATGCAATTTCAATAAACAAATGTTGTCATTTTTTTAAGCAATAGTGTCAGTTGATGATAATCTATTTAAAAAAATATACAAATAGGTTTATTACACAAGCATAACTTTCTTATAGTAATTTCCAAGGCTTAATAATAATAACATGTTGCACAACTAACAAGTAACGCCGGTCAATAATGAAATATAACTTTAATAAGTTTGCGAAGATTGTAAATAATAATTGAAATTAGAATATGATAATTACTACGCCATTACACCATTTGACTTGGCTGTAGAATATAAAATTAATACAAATCGAGATACCTCCGTAGCTTTACTATAGTGCGTTCAAATTCGACAGTTTTCATCAAAATAAATGCACGCGGACCTAACATGATAATGTTACACTTCAGAGATATCGTATAACTAATAATATGTTGAGAATAAAACCTATGTTTGTAGTTGGGCAAAGATAGATTTACAAGAGCAAGAAAGCTGGTCTTACAATTTGAAGTAAAAATTTAGTCACGCTCATATAAATCTGGTTAATCAATTTAGATTTAGTTACGTTATTACCTAAAATTGTTTGTTATAAAAGTGACTTCACAAATTGACAAATGTCAATTTGAGTACGAATCGTAAAATCAATATAAAAGTATTGTTGCACAAAATAAATCTTTGTACTAAATTTATGTGAGCATGCCTGTACATGTCAGACTTCCAAATGAAATATATATAGTATTTGAAAAAAAAAACTAAAAAAAAAAACAATATAAGTAGTTAGCCCAATTACTTCATTATTTTTAATCATTATTAATAATATAAAGTTGTTTATCTATATAAACATAATTATATTTTTGAACTTAACAGTCATCAATAAATTATTAGTAACGATACAATTAGTAGAACCAAATTCAAACCTAATTAACTGTGTAAAACATGCAAAACGTCTATGGTCGGTGCGATCGAAGTGGTGTCGACTGCACAGTTGTAGCGCAAGTATCCACTGGCAAAATTCAAAATTACTGCCAGTGAGATAATTGCGCTTAAAAAGTACAGCCGTTCAAATTTGATTTTGATGATCAGGCCAGTGTTTTTACTTTCTTTCTACAATTTATCTTCACTCGGTGCGATCGAAGTGGTGTCGNGTTGTAGCGCAAGAATCCACTGGCAAAATTCAAAATTACTGTCAGTGAGATAATTGCGCTTAAAAAGTACAGCCGTTCAAATTTGATTTTGATGATCAGGCCAGTGTTTTTACTTTCTTCTACAATTTATCTTCACTCGATTCTATCTCGGGCTTTCTTCCTCCATCTTTTCTACCAGTCAAACTTTTGAACGTCTTTGGTTTCTTATTATTAAAACATTTGTTATAATAAGATTTTGGTTTGTTCGGAAATTTACCGTCACGCTATGATGTCAACGTCAGTGTAAGATCTGACGTCACATACAAATGTACATAATTATGTGACGTCGTTGTGCGTTTGCCGCTATTGTATTCAAGTGAATGAGTGTGTAAATGAGTGAGTGAGAAAGGGAGAGAGCGAGGCAGTGTGTGTGTGCGTATGAGTGTCAGTTTGTGTGTGTGTGTGTGTGTGTGTGTGTGAGTGCCAGTTTGTGTGTGTGAGTGTCAGTGTGTGTGTATGTGAGTGTGTTAGTGTGTGTCACTATGTGTGTTCTTAACTTAACTAATTTTTTAAGCAAACAATGCAAAACGGGTAAGTATTTATTATAACACTTGTCACTTGGGGGGTTTGTTTGGAAATTTACCGTCACCGTCAGTGTAAGGTCTGACGTCACATACAAATGTACATATTTATGTGACGTTAGTGTGCATGTGCCGCTATTGTATTCATGTGAATGAGTGAATGAGCGAGTAAATGAGAAAGGGAGAGAGCAAAGATGTGTGTGTGTGTAAATGAGTGTGTCAGTGTGTGTGTGTACAGCTTCTCACTTAACTGATTTTTTAAGCGAACAATGCAAAACCGGTTTCCAATCAAACCTCATATTATTCAAAATGTGATTGCAAACGTACTTGCTGCCGAGATTATGTTTTCACCAGAGTTGGGGGTGCGTTATTATGTTTTTATATCGTAGTGTGAAAAAAAAATGCTTCTTGATAAATTTCACGTCGTGCAATGAAAAATTCAAATATGACGCTTTAACAATATTTTACTGTTAATAATGTCAGTTTATTTCGAAGTTACACGATCACAATTGAGCAATTTTAACATATATTTTGGCATATAAATTATGTGAGAAATATTTCCGCCTTTGCACAATGTTTGTTACTATTTTTAACTTGAGTAACTATAAAATTTATTTAGTTATAATATAAATTCTTCAAACTCATAAATAACTATGCATGTTATTCTATTATTTTTGCAATATTAAAATGAAAACGTATATGCAGACTGAACACAAACTCACAAATATAAATCATTCAAACAGTTCTACCAGTTCACCATCATTCAGTTTATCAAATAATTATTCAAAGACTTAGTTAATTGTAATCCAGCAGAGCGACGTCTTTTTTGCTTGATCATTTGGTTATTTTTATGTAAAAATAATCATTATTTAAAGTATTAAATATTTTCATACATTTCATGGAAAAAAAAAGAAATTTTATGTTAAAATCAACGAAATTTTCCATTTGGTCCTTTATTGCTGCCTACCCACCCCAAAAGTATGAAATTTTAAGTTAGCAACAAACAAAAAAATGTTTAATTTATTTTGAATATCTATTTTCATCTGAACAGACGATTAAAATGCAATTTTCGTGACGTGATACAAACATGAACGTGAAATGATCGCTAAAAAGACGCCATCCTGGTAGCTGGAAAATTGATACATTTGATAATAAATAAATATACTACCAATCAAATTATGTACATGACCTTTTCTCTTCCATTTTGGCTCCATATGCGTCGAACACAATATACAATATACAAAATAAAAAAATAATAAGTCGTGTAAAAGTTAATCAGTTAGAAATTAAAGCAAAATTTACATGGCTTAAGTGAATTACTCACACTGATACATAGTTTATAATAATGTATTTTGAACAATATTTTTGAAAACTTTGTAATTAAGAAGCTACAACACAATTTTAGGAATATTAAATCAGCAGCTATGACAGAGTGAGTATTCGCTTTGCAAGGGTTGTCTGATACTTTTTTCGAATATTTGCAAAAAGGTATTTTATTGTTGTGAATACAGGCTGTATTCACAACAATAAAATAATAAAAACTTCAAAAACCGTGGTCTTAAACAAATGTTAATTTAAGTGTAAATAAGTAATTACCTTCGGAGTCATGATCACTGTAAGCGGCCATCAGTAGATGTATAGGTCTGTATACTGGTCTTCTACGAAGTGGTCTGCGAGGGCGTTCCGGCGGTCTAGGTATCGGCGGTCTAGGTACCGGAGGTGGCACTGTAATAAATAAAATTTTCAAAAATGTTGCAAATTTGTACATATATGACCAAAAAACTGATCTATTCTGAAATATTTTGATTTATTTATTAATTTCATTTGAAATTTGAAAATAATATCAATCGATCAATTTGTTTGGCATCAGTAAATTAATTTTCTTTTATAATAAAATAAAACAAAGTTTATAGTTTATAGTATACAACAATTGTTTTACGTTTATAAAGTTAATATTTATTGAATTAAATTATTTTATGAATCCCGCAGTAGCTCCGCCACTGGAAAATTCGCTGCAGAGACGGTTCGAAACGTTGAATTTAAGAACATATTTTGCTGCGCGAAGCGACACTCGGCAGTAATAGCATTAAAAACATAAAAATGGCTTCCGTCAAAACACTGCGAGCAGACTAACGCACTTAATTCTAAGTAAATCGTGTTGTGTGGTAATATAAATTAAAATATTTACTGAAGTTATTGTTGAAACAAAAAGTGCATACAAAATGTCGGAAGAATATGCAAGAGATATGATGAAAGTGTCGGTAGCCAAAATGTTGCAAACAATTGGCTGGAATTCAATACAATCGAGCCCACTTGAAATTCTAACAGATATTGCAGTTCAATATACTACACAGTTAGCAAAATCAACTTGCGAATATGCCAACGAATGTAAGTAACTAAATTTAATAATTATATAGAAATATAGCATTTGCTTATTATAGTTGGCTGCGTTGATCCGAATTTGGATCACTTGGGATTGGCATTCAGAGATTATCATGTGAATTTAAACGAATTGGAGGAGTATGTGACTTACGTAAATTTTGGCCAACCACCAACGCCAGTTCCTAAATTTCCTGTAGCCAAAGAGGATAATTTAAATTTCTTAAAACCCGGAAGTAAGGAAGTCGTCACGAGGCCTGTTCACATTAACGAACATTTACCGCCGATGTATCAAATCAACGAAGGTGAAATTTGTCTAAATTATTTTTATTCTAATCAAATTAATTGTATTATTTGTTTGTAGCCGTTGAAAATGAAGCCGAGATTTCTGTAAAACCCGAAGAGCAAGAGGAAAACGTTAATGTGGAATCAACAGCAGTGTTCAAACGGCCTGCCGAGGTTTCTCCAGGGGAATCGTATAAACGGACAAGGTAAGCGTTTCATTTAATTTTATAACTTATCTAAATATGAGTAACCTGGAAATCTATGTAATTGGTCTAGGTGATCATATTCTAACAGGTGTGATAAAAACGGTTTTTACCGTTGCCCGATAAATGCGTATTTTAACGGAGAAAAGTGCTTGGAAAACTTTACTTGGTCTAGGTATTTTTGGTATCTGCTGATGTCAAAAGTGGTTTTTACTATGGTTGGCAATTTGCTTCAATTATGGTGGTGTACCAATCGTCGTTTATTTTCACAGATTGTTAACTGAAGAAGAAGGAAGGCCGACGAGAGAAATCAGCAGTGTAATGATGACAACGTCGGGATATATATCACCAGCACGGGAAGGAAAATTGCCAGAATCTCGAACACCGTTGGCATCAATTGACACTACGCCAATAATCAATGCCAACACGAATGTGAACAGTACCGCCACGCCAAAACCAAACAAATTGTTTAATAAAAAGAGCGAAAAGAAAAAGGAAAAGGTCGGTAAGGAATTATTTAAGCCATTAAATGATGATAAACCCAAAAAACAAACTACAATGAAAGACGTCGTGAAACTAAACCAAAGAAAAGCAGTGAATGCGATCAATAGCAATAATGGACCTTTACCTCCGTCGAATAATAATTTTGTTATAAATAACGAAGTGAAAGTTCCGCCGCCAGCAGTTCCAGCTCCACCGGCCCCTATCACCATAAAAACAAGCAACCCGCAAATTAAAATTAACAAGGCTCTGGCAGCGGCTCGATTGAAAACTGAGAAATTAAACACGACAATAACTCCGATACCGATTCCGATTGAAAAGCCGCCGCCGCCGATAGCTCCAACCCCGGCTGAAAACGTTGTGGATAAATTATTCACTGAGCCCGACAAAAAGAAAGTGAACATCCTCAAAAAAATATCGAACGTAAAAAATGATAAATTGGAAAATAAAATTGTCAAACTAAAAGATGTCATGAAGCAAGAATCGCGCGAAAGTTCCCCCGATCTCATCATCGACGAATCAAACGAGGTTAAATCTGTTCATATAAGCAACGACATTACAATCGAACTCATCGACGCAGTTCCTAATAAAACAATCGAGAAAATTGACAAGCCATATTTTGATGATGATTCTCCTCCCGGAACACCGTCCACACCGAAAACACCCGAAATGATCACGCAAAGTCCGCCCATAATCGTCAATAAAGAAAAACGGAAGCGCAAAGATAAATCCAAAATTAAAAAGGTAATTAAATTTGGTTCAGAGAACTATTACAAATTTGTACGGAAAACTTAAGTTATTGCAATATGTAGCGTTTTATGTATTTTGTTTTTTATGTTATTTGCATGTTTTATATTTTGTTTATTGTTTCTGTTGAAAACTTTACATTTTATTCTATAAGTGTTTGTACCGAGAGTTAATAGGAAGTCAGCGTACCTTATTTTGTAAAGCTTGCAATTGTTGCGCAAATCACTAAAAGTTGTTTGTAATGGGTTATTTTCAATTTTATTATATTCCTGATGTTAAATGTATTAAAATATGTACTAAATGTAGTGCTTTCTTTGTCTTTTATTGTTTTGACAGTCTGTACAAGTAAACTTTAAAAATCCAAGATGATTTAAGTGTGGATTTTGTCTAAAGAGAATTTTACGGATTTGTTTGAAAAAAAAAAAAAGGATCCTCAAGTGATTTTTGAAAGAATAAAAAAGTTCTAGGAATCATTTTAGTTTTGTAATCGATTTTTTTTAAACTTTTTAAAAGAATTTTCTAAAACAAATAAATGAATATTTTGTTATCAAAAAAAAAATTAAAAACCCAATAATAGACAAAACAATAATATTATAGAGCAAATTTTAGAAACCTAGTACATTTTAATATTTTTGTATTGTCAAAACGAACATAAATTGTGTATAGTATTGTATACACAATGTCATAACATAACATTGTCACATATTATCACCCTGCAACATCGCCACGTTATACTGCGTGCACACCTGTAACATTTCCCCGTAACAGAACACCGTTGCGTAACAACACCGTAAAACCAACAAACAAACTTATTCTCATTTTTCCCACGTTGTGGTGTAATGTTACAAGCCTGTAACGACCATAACTTTTTTTTTTGATCTGACGGCATCAAACTGCCAAGCAATTGGAGGTTCCGTTGTTCGTGTTGCGGTGTGATGTTACGTGATATGTTACGGCACTATATTGCAAGTGTGTACATGACATAAGATTGTGCCACCCTCTCTGCTCAATACACATGAGGGCATTAAGCTAGCTTTAAATGAAATGACGAGTCAGACTAATCAAATGTTGCTACGCCTTAAAATGCGCATGACCAATATGACGAAAGCAACCAAACTGTTAATAACCGCTATCAAATGAGTACAAAAATCATTAGACGTGAACAATAAGCAGATTAGAAAACACGGAATAAAAAAGTCATAATTTTTGTTTGTTTATGTGTATTTACAGGTTTCTACATTTAGTGAAGTAGGTTTTCTTTGACCACCCTTGATAGCGAACGTGTTAATTAATTTTGTAGATTTTTTAATCAATTTGTTTTCAATTATCTCTTATTTCTAAATGTTTTAACCACTGCATTAGACTCATTTAAATTATAATATTTATATAAAAAAATATTTTAGTTGATGCAATAAACTATAGATTTGCAGGTGGCAATGACTAATATGTGTCTATGTCTATTAACGCATGTTCATAATTACAAGTTTTGTTGCTTTGTTAGCTAACCAACTATAATTTATTATTGAAACAACCGTAATTAAGACTGTGTAAGTTTTTTATGGCACTAAAATTGTAGTTTCAGTAAGATGTTATATATACCTTCCTTTATTCTGTCTATTCTATTCAATAACGATATTGAAAAATATAATTGTTTCAGGTACAAAAAATATCTAGTCCTATTCGAATTGACGCAGATCTAGGTTTCATGGATATGGAACGACCCAAAACTCCCGAAGCAAATCATTTATTAAGTCCTGCGTTACAACCTCCACTTCCTATGGTTCCTCAATTCAACCTATTTCCCCAATTTGCCGGGCCCGGTTTAATTCCAGCGCCTTTAATGCAAAATCCTATGAATTTGGTATTTAATTCAAGTAATTTTTTCTGTTCTAACCAATTATTACCCCCGTATAATCATTACATGCCACCCAATTTAAAAATGGATGTAGGGCCGTTGCCAAAAATCAAAACGGACGATACACCTACAAATTTAACGGTTACAAGTACAACGCATACGCCCGCTCCCAGTACAATTCCGCCACCCATTGATCCCAGCTTATTTTCCCCGAAACCGGAGAAAAAAAGTAAGGAACATAAAAAAGAGAAAAAAGACAAAATAAAGAAAAAAAATAAAAAAGATAAAATTAAAAATAAGGCTGAAAAGAAAAAGTTGAAAGAGGAGAAAAAGGATAAGCTAAAGAAAGAGAAAAAGGAGAAGCGCAAAGAGAAGGAGGTGCAGCAGCAACAACAGTTGCAGCAGCTACCACCGACTATTCCGGTAATTCAATTAATTTTTACGACCAATTAATAATTCCAAAAGAACGGCAATTAAAATCAGGTTTAATTTTTTATTTAAATTAAACAGTTTCACTCGAGTGAATTTTTGTTTTACAGTGACGAGCCCAATCTTTTTTTTTCAAAATTTATTTTATCAATAGTTATTGGTAGACTATTTGGATTAAATTTTGTCACCACCGTTATGTGATTACCCCCTCATCAGGAATCACTCTTTCTGTTTAAACCATCCAGGACGGGTGGCGTACGCGTACTTCATGCTTCAACTGTAGTTAATTGCCATTCCTTTGGGATTAATCAAATTACGTTTACAAATTAAAAAGAATGTTATTCTATAAATTAAAATTAATTTTATTACAGGTGCGTGAGAATTTAGAAATCGCCATACCAAAGCTAACGTTGAAATTGGGAACGCCATCTCCAAGACCAGACACTCCCGATACAAAAAAGTTGTAAGTACTTAAATTAATTGAAACCTTGCCGGCGTAACAAGTTACCTCAACAGGCCAGTCAAAAATATTTTATTTTCTAGCTAATTTACAAAACTAGAAGTATAGTTTTGTTTGGGGTAATTGGTTACCAAAGGCAGTATTGTACTATCTATTAGAATGGTACCAGATCTATTATGCTTCGTTTAGACTAAACACCATAAAGCGGAATTTGTGAAGGACAGTAGCTAATTCTTAATGTGAATACGTCAACTTGCTAATTGCCGCTGCTGTAACAATTTTGTTTGCTGGTTTTAGATTATGCATTTGTTTTGCAAGCAACTTCAGTTTGAGGCGAGTTAATCGATTATTTGGTTAATTTTTGTTTTAATGCAATGCGGACATAACTTAGATGCACTGGTGGAGCTCCATGGGAACGAAACAAAATCTTTTGGTTTCTACAAAAAATGCGTATAACTGCTCACTCCGACTATGTAATTAATATTATGTTTATCTTAACCTAGAAACGATTACATATTACAAAATTATTTATCTTCGTAAACATAATTATATTTTAAAACTTAACAATTACCAACAAAATACTTATATGAATTGAACTAAATTAACACGTTGTCTGCCACGCAAGTTAAATACAACTAGCTTTGAAGCCGTAAGTTATATATTTGGTTCTAAAGCAACGTGGAATGTTAATGTTTAGGCAAGCAAACAAAGGACAATTTCAATGTTTACAATAATAAATCATTTTGCCAGTACGAATTTTATCTGAAAAAATAGGCTATTATAAACATTTAAATGATTAGAAATAAGCGCCGCATGAGTTATATAAAAATTCATAAAAAACTAGCACGGTCACAAGATGTATTTACAATATTTGGCGCGGCAATCAACGTGTTAAAAACTAATTAATTTGTATAAAGCATTATTTCTCCAACTTATCCGTGGAATCGAATGGTGTTGTCGATCCAACAGTCCAACATTACTCATTACTGGCATAATTGAAAATGTCAGCAATGAATGATGTTGAACCGTAGAGCCAATAATATTTTCACTATTTGATGTTGATGGTCAATCTATCG
>JARJEC010040233.1:0-14165 GCA_030264575.1 Tachinus sp. AB-2021 | reverse complement strand
TGTTGTAATACAGAATGATTCAATTGCACCAGTGTCGACCGCTGCATCGGATGAAAGAAAGACTTGTTGAAAATGTGATAGTACAAACATACAGTGTGCGATTGAACACGTATCAGTATGACAAGCTGCATAATCTCAAACAATTTTTCTTTTCTAATTATTTTTCTAATACTCTTAATAGCAGTATATTATTGTGTGAGCAAGTAAAGAAGGTTTTTATCCACAAAAATGAAGTTTGCTGCTCGAGCCGTAGGCGAGTACGGTAATAATTTGAGAGGATAAAAACCTTTACTTGAGAGTACTATACTTTATCTACGATCATTCTTACAAAAAATTCAGTTTTGTATTTATAATTTCTTAACTAATTCACGGGCCGTTTGCACCATCGTGGCTTAAATCTACGCTTACCTAAACAACAGTTAACTTTAACCCTAGGATGCATACGGTGGGTCTAAAAGACCCGTGTAGATTTAAAATTGTCAGTACTTTTTTAATTTTAGCAGCAATCAAATTTCCGATTACAAATGCTTATTATTATTGAATATTTATTATCATAATTCCCTAAAATATATTTGAAAAAATAATACACATTAAAGATATTTAAATTTTTTAAATGGAACTACGTTATCATACGGTGGGTCCGCCGGACCCTTATGCGTTGAGGCTTTGTCATTGTAATATTGTTATACTACAAGTGCAATGAGTTATCTAAGATGTGCAATTTGTTGATACCGCAATAAATAACGATAATTATCAGCCAAGTATAGAATAACAAACAAAATAACAAAATCGATACCCTCAAACTAAAACGCCATTTTGTTTCTGAAGCATCAACAAAAATTAATTATTTGCAATGAAAGATGCTTGAAGTCAATATATGACCAATCAATAGAATTGCAAAAGTTAGAATATACTAAATGAAGAATAAGATGTATGGCATAATATTGCAATAAGCAAAATGAATGCTTTCCTTAGTTTACTTCTATTAGCATGAATTAAAATTTGAATCAATGGTGATTACCTTAGTATCCCACCCAACCGATTAACTATTGTGTAATCAAAGAATTTAACATTAAACCCATTTAAGATGTTTCTAAAAATTTTATGACAAAATAAAAGTTTAACATCCAATTTCTTAATTAACAAATAGTTGTGTGGGTCGACAGGTTACAAAAATAAAAAAATTGTATCAATGGTGATTACCTTAGTGTATTAAGAATTTGACAATTTGACAATAAGTTTTTCTTGTACGGAATATCCAAACACAATAATTATGTCAATAATGCCCGATCTCTCCGACATATCTTAAAATTTAAGCCTCAGTTAAATACGTAAGTGCCATTTAACGAGTTGCACCGTCATTTTACAGACAAAGTTAAATCGCAAGTGTAACTTAAAGATAAGTCGGCAATTTTGGAGGCTTAAAATTTAACAATCGATTCTAATCTAAAATTTTTGCGTCAATAAGGAAATCGAAATCATATATCAAGTGAATAAAAAATAATATTCAATTTATTTATTATAATTATTTTAATATAAATATGAGAAAAATTATATATACAGAGGGTAATAATGCTTATTTTTTGTATAATACGTTATGCGATAAATTGTTCTCACCATTTCCAATCATAACACATACATAGAAATAACAATAAACAAGTACTTATTTGCCTTATTATAAAACATAATCCGACTACGAATTTAATAAAATGGACTTCAGATATATACAAATATTATTACTGTATTGAGCTTAAAGTAATACAAATCTTATACGTTTACGAAGCAGTGCCGGCGTACGGTGACGTCGCGTCACTTGCAAATGTTAGATATTGTTTTCAATATGTTTTTAAAGTTTAGTTCTACATACCTGATGACTCGAGCAGAACGTTATAATTGAAGGCTATAGTTAAGAAATTGGACTAAGTTACTGTTTCAAATGAATGGTGAGACGGAACAAAATTTTAAGTCAACTACGACTACCGACACAATTTAAGCGTGCTTAGAAATACCGTTCGTAAGCCTGGCTATGGTTTAACCTGTTTAAAAAAGTTACCAATCATAACAAAGTATTTTCCCGCTGAGATGGAAAATAATATATATATATATATATATATATATATAACTTTCTGTGTTTTTATCGTTTGTTAAATCAACTTGAAATTTCTATGTTTACAACTAAAACAGATGCATAAATCAAGCATTAATATATAAAATGACAAACTAAACTATTACTAATAATAAAAAGATGACGCAAATATTATCAACAATGCTATAATGTTATAACAGATAATATTAAATAAAATTATGAATGTTTGTAATCGAAGCAAAGATTATTTCTGCTTTTTCTTTTTATGAATATTTGATGCCGCATGACGCTAATTAAATATTCATGCAAGCATGCAAATCACCGATAATTAAAGAAATTGGCAGACCAAGAAAGAACTGAGTAAATAGTAAGTACCTAAATATGAATTATATACTTACAATTTACTCGGTTCTTTCATAGTCAACTTTTGCTATAAGAAGTCAAATATGTTTTTTCTTGATTATTGGTGATTGGAAAATTTTAATAAACGTGACAAATTATTAGGTTAGTTTTCCAAAAATACCTATAACGTTATGTAACTTTCTTTGGTTTTAATTAGTCGCTAGTAGTTTTTTTTTTGTAATTTATTATTTATTTTCATTAAGATCGGTCCTCTCGCTCTAAGCATACTGAAACATCACACTTTTTACTCAGTTCTAGATGCTTTATTTTTCGCAAAATCTTCTTGCAAAAACCACACAGATTCTTCAATGTATGTTCTTCGAGCTGTGCTTTACGTTTTCCAAAATATTAATTACAGAAGCTTTAAAAATAAATTTAATTACTAATTAATGAATATGCAAATAGAGTGAAAAGTGTGAGTTTTCAGTATGTTTACAGCAAGAGGACTGATCTAAAACATTTTAATTGGCAATGCTATTTACTGTTTATACGAATCGTTGTTCTGATTAAAGTTTTCTGTTAGAAGACCATACAAATAATATCTTAAGGACTATCCGCCATTGTATGTACAAATTGTACAAAAAATTTTATAATAAGCAAAATCTAGTTAAACAAAATATCTGCCAAAAACGCGTTATATTGACACTAAAAAGTCAAGTAAAGCCGTTAAATTCATAAGACTATATAAATTATCAACAACTATATTGAGTTGTCTAGACAGTTAATTCATTAATTTATATCGTTTACAAGAAAAGCGAATTAAACATTATTATTACCTGCGGTAACGGTAAACACGTAAATCAAGTTTTGGTCTCATTTTCTGCTTCGATGCAACGCAAAAATTACTTAGGTGCACTCATAAGCTATTGTGAAGAGTAGTACAGTAGAGAGTATATTTTTTAAATTCTCTTTATTATTTTCTAAAATTCTATAACCAATTTATTTCTTGTATAGTATACAAGAATTTGGAAAATATTTGTGTACACCCTAACCAAATTGAGTTGAACTAAAGTTAAATCTTCGAGCAGAAATAGCGGGATGAAGAGGGTAGTGTGTATACTCCGAAACAAAATCCAGCATCTAGATTTCCAGTCTTTTCTCTCAACTCGATGCGTTCACATGTTGTTCACTAGATACGATGATAACATAACAGTCGTAACGTTGTGTCTATGAATGTATAATAACACTGGATTGGTGCATATATTCCGCGCAACTTCCACATCCGCTTGGAAATCTGACCGGCTTATGTAAAAATAAAAGCTATATATATATATAAATATTGGCTATAATTTACTCATCAAATTAGACCATTACAAAATGCGGCACAAAGGATATTAAAATTTTATCTGAATGCTATAAAAGTAGGCGTTGTACTAAGAATATATTTAACATTTTCTGTAAATGACTTGGTGATTATAATGTTTCCTTTCTATTTCCTTCATATTTTTATGCCAATAAGGGGCTGCCATAAAAAAATTATTAAGAACGAATTTAAATACTGCAGCCCGGAGGAGACTGCTAATAGACTCCAATAAGTCAAAGTAATAAAGTTAAAAAAATTTTGATGGACTACACCTTCAAATTAAACTTAGAGAAATTCCACTATGCAATATAGAGTGGGGAATGTAAAAGAGATTAATACATTTTAATAGAAAAGCATTTTTGTTATCGCACCTTTTACATAAGTCAACTGATACTAGTCATATAAAAAAACCATGATATGGAAATACAAAATAAAAACTATTGAAAAAGTATCCACCGAGTTAGTAACAGATTTTATCCAGCATGCTTTTGTAAGGGTATTATGATTTGTATCTTCTGATGATAATAGATGATATATAAAAGAATCATCCCGGGTTTTATTTATTTTATAATGAGTATAATTAACTTAATCAATAAAACTTTTTTGTTTTTTTCAATTAACATGAATGAATTTAGCATTTTCAAAATATAATCAAATTTTATTACCTGAAATCTGTAAATTATGAGTTAAATTAATTACAATTTAATTTCATATGTACTTTCCTAATTGTCGAGTATGCAAAAGCTTATTTATTGATTGATAATAATTTTTCATTCTCATAGAAAACATGATTACAACAAAGTAAAAAAAACTAGAAAACAACTAAAAATGTGTTTCGTGTATGCGATAAAAGCACATTATTATAATTTATCACTAAATTAGTAGAAAATAAATAGCATAATTTTGTACCCACTTGAATATTAATAAATAAATTATGCATTCGGTGATTTATAAATCAGCCTCGTCATTTTGTAATTCATAAATTTTAAGCGGGTATATGCATACTAATTATATAATTTACAATTATAATAGATTTTAAATCAACTATCATAAATATGTATATACTTAATCAATTCCCCAAAACATTGAACTTATTAAATGTTTGTATGCACATAGTTTATTTAAAACTTAAAAAAAATTTATCCACAGTTCATTCGCACCCACAATATCCATAATCAGTAAGTTGAATCGAATTAATATATTTTTGCATGAATTAGGCTAATTTTGACATGGCACGTAAACATAGTTAAATTATAATAATTCCAGCATAATCTTATCAAGAAATCTTGACATTTGTATCTGACTTATTAAACAGCATAAAACACATACCGTCGTAAGCAAATAAGGAAAATGGAATTGGTGTTCGGTTGTTGCGTGTCACATGATTAATACCCGCCACGCCATCACCAATTTCCCCCCGGAAAATTACTTCGTTATACATTCAATAATCGAACCTATACAGAAGCGACGACTTATTATGCATATTGAAATTCGTAATAACAACTTATTGCTGTCACCAATTCCCATGAAATAATGATGATTATGTCTCACTAAATTATTTACAGACGATACGACCAATAATGAAAATTTTGTTTGCACACAATACATTTGTTCTTGATAATTTTATTAATGTGAATAAATTATCATTTATAGATCATGAACAAAATTACATTTTATTATTAATAACGACTTACATATTTAACAAACGGGAATACTAAATTTAGATATCAAATGTACCCACTAGTTGTAGAATATTCTACTCAAGCAAGTTGAAACATGGGAATATAGGGTATTAATTGTTGTAATCAGCTCATCATCATTACAATTGGTGTATCAATAATTAGACATGACTAATGGTGATAATAATTGGTTCTAACTCATGCCCAGAATGCATATTAAACAAAATACATTATTAAATGTGATTGATTGTGTATTAATAATTTGAAATGAGATATATTAATCAAATTTAAGATACACCACGGGTATATAATAACAATAAAATGTTCAAATTGAGAACATAGAAAACTCTTAGTTTGCAACAATTTATATGTTTGAAACTATCAAATTCAATTTATATTGTTAGAATAGTTTCAACTAAACTTTCATAAGACATGAACAATTATAATACATTTATTATTACACGCAAAACAATATTAATTTGCAATCTTAATATTTCATCTCACAAATTTGTATTTAACTACATAATTTCAATTTGACTGATCTATCGTAATGTATCGATTCCAGTGTCCTGGCATGGAGAGACAATTAAGCAAATAATTTGAACATGACCGAATAGATGTGTATATGTATATGATGCTCATGGTAACCGATTCCTATAACCATCGGTATATATATAATTATTATGTATTATGTTATACATATACTTAAACCTTTTAGGATTGTTGTTACGTTATTGACAAGTACGTTGACAAATAACAAGGACATTCAATATAATAAATTAAATCAAATGTACCAGAAAAAGAAAACATGCCAATCTTCTAATCGTAGACATACTTAATTAAAAGTAAGACAGAGACAAACTATTAACATTGCGATTGTTGTGCTTGATGCGCTATTATCGCAAAACTTTATAACATTGGGTTTAGAGTTTGAATCGATATAATTTAAAGCCTAGATTTTAAGTCAAGGTTAGTTAAAAGTACTCTAAAAAGTTCGAAGCTCTATCATTACTCACAACTGAGCCAACCTGTGCCAAAATATCTTATGACAATTTATATTCTTACCTTTTGTAGGCTCCGCAATTATTGTTGATAATGATTTTTGTAGTCGTCAACTACATTTTTTTCTCGTTTTGAAAAGCATTTATTGTTGACAAATTTTTTTAAGTTGTCAACTATTTTTTTTACCCACATTTATTGTCGATGACTTTTTTTATATAATATATTTGAAAAAAAAAATCTGCAATCAATTGTTCTTCGCCCTCCCAAACATTTTTAGCGACCCCCACTTTAAAAATCACTGTCTCCAACCTTCAAAACTTTGCGTCTAGACCTCCTATCGACATAATTTAAAACCTATATTTTAAGTGAAGGTTAGTTACAAATACAGTAAACATTTCAAAGCTCTATCATTAGCAAGGAGTGAGCCAACCCCGTACAAAATATATAGGTAAATCTAGGACATCCAGAAGACTAATGGTGTATTTGGTGTCTCCAATGTATAAAACGGAAAAATATCATAAAACGGGTTAATTTTAAGCAATGTATATACAAAACTTTAATTTTATTTATATGTACAAGGTGGCCAAATTTGGATGTTACTACGGGCTATTTGGGGAACTAGAAATGCTAGAAGAATTATGATAAATTTGTGTCGACCTAATTTTCTGAAATAAATTTAATGGTAGTAAACAGATATTTCTATAATTTTTAGTTTCCAAGGAAAACGTGATTTTATAAATTAGCAGTTGTCTATTATAGTTTTTATTTGGTTTATTTTTTAAGTTATGGAAACAAAACTAACACATCAACAAGATTGAAGGAATACGGATTGATGTCGAGAAAACCTGCTGCTTGTCTACTTTTGCTCCCAGCTCATTGTGTTGAGCGGCTACATCTGCCCGTGAACATAGAGACAGTGGAACAATGGAGCTCCGTATTATTCACAGATGGGTCTCGTTTTCGTCTGCGTTCACCAAATGGACGAGAACGTGTGTGGAGAAGGCCTGGTAAACGATTTGCAGCAGTTGTATGTTTCCAAGAATGGTATTTGGAGTGTTTAGCTGATCATGTCGTACCATTTGCTCTATTTGTAGGTAAGAACTATCAAAAATCTTTCATTAAAGCGACGTGTTCGGCATCGAGAACCCATATCGATAACCATTCTAGGTCTTCGAATAGCTCTTCGTGAGGAATGAGAAAACATTACACAAGAAGAAGTCACCAACTGCATTCAACGTTTACCACGCCGCGAGGAAGAATTTATTAAAGCTAGTGGAGATAGTACACACTATTAGATGCATAAATTGTGTGACCATATAGATGTAAGACCTAGCCAATAAGACCAATAAATTTGGTAATTTTGTCCAATTTACTGTTTTGTGACATTTTTTTTGTTGAATAAAATGTTTGGTATCTTTTTAATTTTCCATTCCTACTTTCTAGATAATGTTTCACGTCTTGTATAAAAAACTAAACATTTACGTTGGTGTCCTATAAACCTAACGTGCATATTATAATTAACGTGACCCTTTGTATTCTTTCAAGTATAAATGATTCCAACGATTATATCTGCAACTTTCCAAATCCATGCCTATCAACATAGCAGTCGTAATTTTATGACGTACTCTATCTTACTAGAGTTTCCGTTATTAAAGATATTGTAAAAACTGTTAAAGTATATTGGGAATGAGTTACATAAATACAGATGCAAACCTTGCTTCAAGGGGCTCTCAAATTTTCGAAACCTGTGAAATTCTATCGACTTAATTGGAAGTCGTTTAAAAGTTTATATTCTTAAACTTGCCAACATGTCATTGTATCAAAAAACTTTCAAAGTTATAAAATATTGTAAGTCGTAAAAATGTAAGCAACAATTTTTATTGCTGTTTAAAGAGCAATCAAATCTTGTGCAAGTAAAAACCAAAAATTCTCGAAAGAGAGAGATAAAAATGATGACAATAAACATAGCAACATTAGATTTGGATGACTAAAGTTATTATGTTTAAATAATTAACAGATCTCATATTTGACAAAACAATAAAAAATTTAAATGTATGTATTATATATTATAATTATTATTATTATATATTATAATGTAGAAGAATTTTGTTATCGTTATTACATATAGTGAATTACACACTATCCAAAGTTGTAGGTATTCCTTATTATAAAATTAAAATGTGTACATTGATTTTATTCGAAATTAATTCTTCTAGATTTATGCACGGTTATAAATGCAAACCGTGTTTTTATTGCAACCATTTCACCATTTCAATTTAATCTAAACAAATGTTGTCAGGGTATTATAAAATAGTATATTTATCAATATCAATTTTCCAAATAAAAATACTTTAATATGTTATTGTAGTTGGGAGATTTTGATTCAATATTTTAAGCGCAAGTTTAAATAGTTGTCGTAATAAATGTCTTTAGTGCAGATTTGCAACTCTAGTAATATACTTTAAATTAAACATTCATTGTAATTACTAAAAGGGAACAGTATAAGAAGGTAAAATGCTAAAATTCACGGAAAGTTCAAATAGTACGAGAGATGGGAAAATAACTGCCTTGGTTGAAAAATAATGATACATACAGTTTACCCGCAACAATATACTTATTTTACCGACCTATTCAATATACATTTTTAATATTTACACATATAAATTGGCGGTTCTGTGATTATTTCTAAAGGTAAAATCACCTCGTGGCTAGATGGCATATATCAATTGAAGTTTTATCATGTACGTATTCGGCGGGTCGCATTCCTGGAGTCGCGCCGTCATTAAGATAGCACGGCGCCACCGTCCACTTTCGTATAAGAGGTGGAGGGCCGACACCAGAAATTTCCACCACCACCTTCGGCATCGCGTATGCTCTTGCTCAAGCACACTATACAAAACACACACCTCTAAACAATCGCAAATCACCGCGGAGGATTTATTGACCGCCCGGACCGATTAAATAAAACAAAGATAACCCACTGGAGATGGGTGCTTTATCCCCGAGAATGGAATTAATACAATTTTGTAATGTGTATATATAGAACTTACCTGATTGTCATAGTTCTCGACAGCAAAGTAGCCAGTTACATATATAACCTCGTGTAGTAGGTTCTGATGCACTTCGGTTGAAGATGCTGCTGCAATAGATTCTTTGCTATTGTTTTGTGGTTTCGATAGTGTCGGCGCGGCACAGCACCAAATCAAGTGGCTTGCAATATGGCGGAATTGAAGAGAAATTCCTTCAGCTCCCAGTGCTTCCTATAAATGAAAAATATAAAAATTACATTGTAATTTAAACAATGCTGGAACAAATTATTAGAGTAGAGCGATATTTAAATAAAAATTAGTTTTTTACACTGAAGTAATAAAGTTTGCAATTTTTGTTATTAACAAATTTCTGAAAAAAACCTTTATGATATTAATATATTTGAGTAAAAATTGTGTTGGTGTTCTAAGCAGTTAGTCTTCTATCCTATATTGTTTACAAGAAGAACACTAACCACTCACTTGACTTGTTACTCATATATTATACACTATTTAACATACATAAAATGAAATTATTTAACAATTACAGATAAAATGAAAAGTAAAATTATATTTATAAAAATAAAAACAGCACAAAACAAAAATAACAAATAAATAACAAAATAATACAATCAAAGAAAATATAACAGATTAAACAACACAAACAACAAATTAAAAGAAAAAACAAAGAATAAAGAAACGATTAAAGTAAAACGAAGGTAACGTTAATGACATATATCAACGACGTCATAACGCGTCCCCTCAATAACCATAACTTGCAAAAACGCATTAGTAACAGTATCTACTGTAGCCACCGTACCACCAGTAAATCGCAAAAACTCGCCTACAAATCAGATCAATTAATACCTGCCAAAACCCAATATTAAAAAATAATATTAGAGTATTTGCACGGAGAAGGATCTATTACTACATATATAGTTTAATTTGAAATACATTTAATTAAAAAAATTATTACATATATAGTTTAATTTGATATACATTTAATTTATAAAGTAAGTAATTAATTAGAATTTAATAAATATGTAGTTGTAATAAAAGTTATACTTCTGGTGTTTGGTTTCAAGCACATCCACATTTTTCTTATCTCAAAAACCAATTAAGATCAATAAGGTAACTCATGTCAAAAACAAAAAATTACAGGTTAAATTTGTCAATAAAAATGTGTGTAACTAGTGCCCTCTATGAAGAATGGGAAGATAACTATCAAAATCATATTTCTCATAATAAAAAAGCATAAGTTTTGAAAGTTTCTGAAAGTTTGTTATATTTGCGTCACGAGATTATTATTTTGGATTTTATGTTTTTTATTGTTCGAAAAAAATATTTCAAACAAATTTTGGCTGAAACTTTTTTTCATAACTTTCCAAGGAAAAGCAGTTCACCCATTGTCAAATTATTGCGCATTTTTAACATTTAACAACCGGTATATCTTAAACATGTTACTACCTTGTTTTACCAAAACGGCATATTTTAACGTCTGCTACAGTTACGCCATAACTTATGGTACACCCTGTATATTATATGTAATATGTAATATAGACAAATTGCAATTTAAGTAAAGATCTAGCTTTGTATAAAATCATTTTTAACATGGTGCGGTCATATTTTCGGATTAAACAAATTATTTTTTTAAAGTTTTTTTTAAGACTTTTTAACAAAACCTATTTTCAAAATTTAAAATATTTTTCTAGCGGAATTGTATTTCCAACGCATAACTAGTGATTTTACATAACAAATCATGTTATGTAAAATCACTACTAGCTATATAATTGTATTGATGTTGGTGAATACGCACACCAGAAGTAAAACTTAAAAACAATACATCGTTAACTGCAATTTTTTAATAAAAATTCTTCAAATACTTTCGAAATTATATACGTATCAAGTTAAATAAAAGTAAAGCACACTCAGGACAGATGGGGCGCTATCTGATATCATATTTGCAAATAAAATGTAAATATATTACACAGCGATTCCTTTTTATCAAAATTGGTCATTTAATGACATTTTATTTTATTTTATTAATCATATTAATCATATTATAATAATTTATTTCTCTTTTATTTATTTTAACTCAAGCTGTTTTGGTATAACTACATAATATGTATAAAAATAAGAATAGTAAAAATTATCATATACTGTTGTGTAGGATAAAGATTGACAATAGTACATTTTACATTAGTTCATTTTATCGACCTCGAGGTCCTTCCGCCGTGTTCATGTAGGTTATGTGTTGAGTTAATGCTTGCTACTCGCAAGAAATTTGCCTCCGATATCTAGAGCGCCATTAATTATTTCTCAATGGCGAATGGTACCGGTAGGTGCGGCTATGCGGTCACTCATCCAAGTGCCGACAGTGCCTAACGTTGCTTAACTTTACTGGATACGCCACTCCGACGTTTTCTGACTTTCTATAATTATTATAGTAATTCAGAAAATAACTATATACAAGCAAATACTGTCGCTGGCTTACAAAACGCGGTTCTATTTTTCTGTCTTACTTATGCACAGCTACTCATTAGCCAACAAGTTCCCACTGCCTACATCCTCAACACAAGCCCGGCAAATTGTTACATCTTGAACCGCTCGTTTTTCACTATAAACGTTTGACTTACAATAATTACCTTCATAGCCACTATCAATCATTGATGTTTCTTCAAAATTATGAAAACCGAGCTAGAATATTTTCAAAACGTTAACAAACCAGTCCAATTTAGAAATTACAAAATTGATCAACATTTAAAACATATTTAAGAAAAGGAATATATAATGCAAACAAATGATATTTCCAATCGCAATGATCTAATTAATATTCATAATATTTGACGATATTGATAACTGGTCTGCCACTTCAATTACAAAGATAAGCCTTTATTAAGCTAATATTAAAATACCAATTAAAACGCTGGCTTACACAATTTACTTTTTGTAATTGAATAATGAATAGGCGTTTCTGTACATTTCAGTTTCGGTTATCTATCCCCTATTTACAGATAGACCTCTAACCATATTTACTCCGGCGGCGTCCGTATTTTAATTGAATCATTTTGCTTCCAATTGAAAATTAGCTTTGTACTTCGGGTGCAGAGTTAATTCGCTGGTTATACTCTCTCTGTGCTCTCTGGGGTTATTATCGCTTCTCTCTCTTTATCTCTCCAAGCACGTATCTATCTGTGTACTTATGTCCCGGCTCTGTGTTTGTGGATGAGCTCCGGCTTCTCAGTGTACATACATGTGCATACATACAGACGAGCTCCTTGTTTGTACGCCATTCTAATAGAGAATAAAGCTATTTGTTGTATAAACTCATCTTAAACTATGCAGTTATTATTTAATGCAAATGCTCCCAGAGAGTTGTTCTAATTTCATTGAATATGTTTTATGTTTAACTAAATTATTATTAAAAACAATATTATTTTTATTTATTACATCTTTATCATTTTCAAAAACGAAGAAAAAATCCAATAATGTAATTAATAATTTTTTTGTTAAAAAAAAACAGCAATAAAAAATTCAAATTGTGGGAACTAATTTCATTTCGAAACCAGAGAAACCGTTCTGGTTTGCGTGCACATCCCAAGAGACTTAAAATGTTAGCAGCAACGTAGAGCACGCGACCAATCTCTTGGGAAGCGGAACGAGTTTCGGGACTTCTGCATGGTTATTCTCACGCCCTCAGATAATAACAAAGATGCTAAAAAGGATTCGCCTACATGGATATAGAAAAATCTAACCGGTATTAATTATTACAATTAAATTAGAAATCCATAACTGACCTGAAATTTACGTAGATCCAATTCGGCAATTCTGCGTAATAAGCGGAAAGTGGCCGTTGCTAAATTTAAGCTGGAGGTCGGGATAATTGGAGGTGATTGTCCTTCGACCCTCGGGGCGGAATCTGGAGGTAGCAATGTTCCGTATAACATTGACACAGCTCCCATTAATTCTGTGCCGTGTAACGTGCCAACCTATAATATAATATAATCAAAAATGATCATTTTATTAAAATATTATTATTTTATTATACATACAAGATGCGTAGGATCAGTTTCTTCTGGACAATGATCAGCAAGAGCAGCTAAAAAGTCTAAAGCTGCCAGTAAAAAGGCGCACGCAGGTGGGTTATCATGGACTGGACTTCTTACAGCAAGACAACATTTGGACAGTTGCTCAACTACGCCTAAGCAAACAGCAAAACTGAAATAAACATCACATACATATTAAAATATAACATTTGATCAACAACAAAAAATGTTACATTACAATTTACAACGTAATTCTAGGTTATTATATAAATACTCAAATTTACCATTTTCAATTAAATAATAATTTTTTTTAAAACTATGTAATTAAGTTTTAATATCATATCTGCTCGATATAAATTCAGAAACAAACAGATTTGATTTATAAATAACTGATTTGTGCATGGTTTCATTTTTAAAGTAAAAGTTTGTAGCGAGGCAGTGGGTCCAACTTTTTTAACGTAAATAGATAAATCATCTCTTTAGAAAAGACTTGTATTAAATTATACAAACGTTAATAAAATGGGCGATAAAATTAATTCTTTAAAATTTATATATATATATATATATATATATATATATATATATATATATATATATATATAAAAAAAAAGATATATACAT
>JARJEC010040229.1:0-22711 GCA_030264575.1 Tachinus sp. AB-2021 | reverse complement strand
CCAGTTGCTCAACGTATGGAAAATCTAAATTCGATATCTAAATCTCAATTAATTATACTGTAATTATTATGTTTTCTATTTACCCCTTTGTCGCCCAAAAACATGTCGTAGTAAAAGCCGGTATCTATTGGAGGGCCGTAACATAAACAACCGCCATATACACGTTCCATGGCCTCTCCTAATATGTGGGCTGAGGAATGCCAAAAAACTGCCTGTGCTTCGGGGTCGTCAAACTTTAAAAGTTCTAATTTGCAGCTTTCTTCCAATGGACGGTCCAAATCCCATAAAACGTTATTTACTTTCGAAATTACCGCATTGTCAGCCAAACCTTGACTGAAATTATAGGTTATAATAAAACTGGCATAAAAAATATGACCAAAAATTCCCAATTGTTCCAATATTAAGTGATTTATTTGCAGATTTCATGTAACAGAGACTCAACTTAATATTGGTGATTTGAGGTGCCGCAATCACCAAGATTAAGTTGATTTCAGAGAATTACGTATAGAAATTTAATTTTCTGCAAAAATGAGTATAAGTAGTTTATATAAAAAAAAAATAAAAAAATTGCACACTGAAAAAGTCGGGAAAATTTGAAAAAACATTTTTTTTAAATAATTAAGTTTAGAAATTTAATTTTGTACCAAATGGTTATATTAATGATTTTTAACAATTTGTCCAGCGTCCCAGGGCATTTTAATGAAGTTCTGATTTTTCTTAACATTAACAGACGTATGATTTTGAAAAAATGTTGCCGCAAGAGTCAAACTATATGTCAAAACAATTACCAATCGCCAGATCATATACTTTAAAATCCTATTTACAAGGCCAAAATTGTATTAAAATCTCCAATTCTGAAAACTCTGCGAGAGATCACAGTATATTTTGATTTCCAGGGACTGTACACTATTTACAGGCGAAGAGCTCTTGTCTGTTTCGCCGTATTCACAGATTTTTTTAAATCAAGACCCCCCATCAATCCGTAGTATCCCGCTTAACCAATGTTAAAATTTAGTCACCTTAGGTTATACGTAAATGTTTTTTTTAAATAAACAACTATAACGACCACATTATTTTTTATAAACTCAAAAATTTAGTCACAATTTAATTTAATTTTGTGCAAAAATGATTATAATGGTTTTTCAAAATTTTCAAAAATATTATCACAATCACCTTTTTAAGTTTTTTTAAATTAAATATAAATTTAATTTTGTGCTAAAGTGAAAATTTTAATTTAAAAAAATTGAAACATAAAAGAAAATATCAAATAAATGTTTACCATTTAATTTGTGCAGAAATGGTTTTTAATTTTTTCAAAAATAAATAATAAATTCAATTAAACTGAACTGAAGCTGATAACTGCACATACAATTTTTTTTATTTGACCCGATAAAATTTATAAAATTTCAGAAAAAACACTAAATTTTGAGCAAGAATTATAAAATTAATAAATACCTGATGGTTTTTGCAATCTCGTAAGGTGTGCTCTTCCATGTAACACCTTCGATTTCTTTACCATCAGGAAGAGTAATCTTAATAGGATTTTGAGGTTTCGCTGATAAATTGGCATCATATTCAGCTTTCAATTTATCCCAAAGTGTTAGACGTTCTTGAATAAATGCAGGCCATGGTTTCAATTCACTCACCGAGGACTTGTCACCGGCACCCGTGGATGCATTATTTTTCTTATCTTTCTTCATCTTGGCCTGAAAAATTCCAATTATAAAATGATTAAATTGCAAAAATATGGTAACCATATTGAATGGAAATATTTTTGCAATTAATGCAATAATTTATTTGCATAAAGAAAAATTTATTTAAATTCTCCATAATTGCATTCAAAGCAAATTTTTTATCTATAAATAAATTTGTAGAATATCTGCATTTGAAAACTATTTTATTATATTATTATAAACAAAATGAATTCTTTTAAACCACCTATCAATACACTTGCACCTTTTAATGTGATATTTGTAAATAATTAGCAATATTGCATCATATTCTACTAGGGGTTTTAAGACGGGTAATTTTCTACAAACCAGCGTTGCATATGTCTGTCGACACACTGGAAAAGCGACTCTATTTAAACTTAAAACTTTCAACATTTTCACGGAATTAATGTAATATTAAGTAAATCATGCCTTTTCTTCTTTTCCAAGATTAATATTTTTCACTCCCTCAACCACGTTGTCGCCCATTTTTTTGCACCTTCAAACGGATGCCGAACAGATTGGTTGATGAACTGATGACAGCAACGTCAAATGCAAACAATGCTGCCAACCATAAGTAATCGATCTTCAATCGATTTACCTGTATGACGAAATACTTACAGGGTGATCAAATAACTGAATGAAAATAAATGCTCTTTGGATGTTTTTAGTTAATTTATAGAATCCTATCAAAGTCGCAAAGGAAAAAAAACAAAATGAAACCACTTCACACATTCATTCTGAAAATTATAAAATGAAAAACCCAACAAATATAATAAAAAAAGTATTTTATTGAACTTATCTTATTTACAAACCATATATATATATATATATTTCGACATCTATGTATCATTATCATTCGCCATCGATAATGGCAGATAGATGTTAGAAGAACATAAGTACTTCTATGCATCCCGCTAGAGTTAAATATCTTAAATTTGAATTTACAAATGGGTTTTGGTTGAACTATTATATATATATATATATATATATATATATATATATATATATATATATATATATATATATTTTTTAAGTATAATTTGTCGGTGTCAGTGTCGCCATACGCATGGTCCCAGTGAGCAGAGTCACGTCATATTCACGTCATTTTTGTGTGATATTTGTGAGTACAACGGCAGATGACCAATAAATGACGTCTAAGAGACGTTATTTTTAGTCAAACAAATGACGAGTCATTTTCTACGTATTTTTGTGTCATTTTTAAAACGTCAACAAATGACGTCTCATTTTCGACGTATTTTTATGTCATTTTTAAAATGTCATATTTCCGATGTCACATTGACGTAGGTTTCACGTCAAACTACTACGTGCGACGTGTCCTCTATTATTACAATCCACACGTTTTACTCATCTAACCTCACTCATTGTGTATGGCATTGAGTTTGAGGATGGTGATAATAGTAATATCGCTATAGTTATCAATAGTTAGCCGAAAAATTAAGTAAAGATGAAATAACTTTGTATATTCAGTGAAAGTCTTAAGTAAAATTAGTTAAAAGAAAAAGATGTCGGTCTAAATATTTATCATTATGCAGCAGCGAAATAACTCACAATATACGTCATCTAATGAAGTGTTCATAATTAATGGTTATTAACAATAAACCATTTATTGGTTAAAAGTATTGATAAGAGTATTAGATGTAAAGTCCTTTTAGATATTGGAATGTATAGTGCGCTGGCAATAGGACAATCGCTTGTTTGTTATTTATAAAATTACATTTATTTTAGCGTATGTTTCGGAGTTCTTCTGCCTGCCATCGCTGAGAAAGAAGGCAGAGCTCCGAAACATATGCTAAATTAAATGTTATTTTTTAAATAACAAACAAGCCACTAACGAAATATTAATAAAACTTAATTTAAAAGATACAAACTATCTATTTTACGTTCATAACTGTCGTCTGTTTTACGTCATTAAATTACGACAATTTTACTTTTCAAAATGATGTCTTTGGTCCCTGACATATTTTCGTCTGTTTGTCCACATGTTTTAGATCAAAATGACGTAAACTATGACAAAAAATTACGTGAATATGTGTCTGTGCTGGCCGGGGTGTGATTGGTTGATAAAAGTATGAATTAAATAGTCAATAATAATTTGTCAGTATCATCAACCGCTAAACAAGCAAAATATTTACATGTTAAATACGGAGATCTCCGAGTTTTGTCGGTTAATTTGAGAGAACGTGTTGCATAGCAACGAAAACTGCAAATTTGATAAGTACCAAACACCAAAGTACTATGACAGCACAGCTGAGGAGTATTTATTATCAAATTTGCACGATTCAATTACCATGCAACACATTTTCAAAAACTATTCAGAATCAAAACTTGGAGATCGATACGGCCGAGGCGTTTATGTCCAGATTATTTCCCAAAAAATAATATTACTTCAACCTAAACTTTTTTGACATTTGATATTAAATAGCGAATGAATGATTATTAAACGTGATTAAATATCCTCCAGCTTTTTACAATGCATTAACAATTGTTTAATTGTTGCTATGGAATTGTAAAAAGCTGCAGGCAGTTTAATCACTAAAAATATTTAGAGCTAGGTAATTAAATACCCTCTAGCTATTTACAATGCATCAACAATTGTTTAATTGTTGCTATGGAATTGTAAAAAGATGCAGGCAGTTTAATCACAAAAAATATTTAAAGCTAGGTGCAGCAAGCAGTTTAAAAAAGAAAGTTTTGATTTCGTTGATTGAAATTTGATTTTTAATAACATTTGATTGACTTATCCTAGTCAGCAGAGTCACGTCATATTTATGTCATTTTTTGGTGATATTCGTAAATATAACGCTATATGACCAATAGATGACGTATAATAGACGTCATTTTTAGTCGAACAAATGATGTCTCATTTACGACGTCATCATTTTTAGAACATCATATTTCCATATATCATATTTACGTATCTTTTACGTCAAACTACGACGTCTGCCGCCTTTCTATTAGCTTCTGCCGTTACTATCTTGTACACACGCTACCGCATAATCACAATCCATACGGTTTTAAGAATCATGTGGCAAAACTAACTTCACTCATGTTTGGTGCGCATCACGTTTAAGAATGATGACAATAGCAAAAATAGCAACATTGCTATTGTTAGAAGGTAATAGTTAGACAAAAAATGAACCAAGAAGAGATAATTTCGGTCCTAGTCATAACTGGAATTTGTTAAAAAGAAACGATGTCGGCCTGAACATAAAGTCACAAAATAAGTCACAATACTCTGATTAATTATTAACACTTGGTTCAAAGTTTTAATATAAGATTATTTAATAGATACCAGCACGTCCATTTTACGTCAATTTCACGTTTCTGGGCGACGTCTTTGGTCCTTGATGTATTTTCGTCTTTTTGTCGGTATATTTACGTCATGTTTTAAGTCATGCGTAAATTATGACAAAAAAATGAGATGTCTTTTCAGGATGGCATAATCTATGAGGGAAATAATCGCGGATATTTCATGTATGTTGGTTTATACGTATGTGATTGGTTGATAATAGTATGAATTAAGTATATAAGCATTAATACTAATAACTAATTTACAAATATCTCATCTATTTGTAAACAGATTTCATGTAAACAATCACCGAAACGAACGCGATGTTTTAATACAATTAGTTGAAAATTAAATGGTTATTTGTTAATTAGATTTCAAACATTTACACTCAATTACAAAAAAAAATTAAAGTTTTTTTGTTTAAATAAATTCAAAATAAAACATGATACATCGGAATCCATTTTGTAAGAGAAGCTGTGAAATTTTTTGCTCCATATTGACAGTGCCAATTTATAATATTGTTTGTCACTATCAGGCTTGCCGTTTTTTGTCATGACCATGTGACTTCCAACCATCGTTCTAAAGCGCCATTAGATGTTTCACGTCAAAAATAAAGATGAGAAATACGCGGAGTAAATAAATTAAGATATCAAAATACCTCAAGGCTTCTCACCAAGTCCTTTCCTGGCTAACCTACTAATGAATAGAATTATAACAAGCCTGCCGGAAAACGAAACGAAAAATAAGCTACAATATGCAGCACACCATATTCAACATCATCAGCTCTGCAGATGACGCGCTAAGGTGGCCGAAACGAAAAACGTTCTATAAAGACTATAAGACTACTTCAATACAGCCGCAAAATTACTAAATATGACGATAAACACAAGCCTTGCAAAGGCAAAGTGAATGACCATCTCAGAAAGGATCTCTTAAGTTTGCATATGTTGTGAACTAAAAGTCGATGTGAAGGCATACAAAATTAATTATCTTAGAACAAAGATTTTGAGCAAAAAATCATCAGATTAGGAAGAGAGGACATAGACCACAAAAGCAACTACAATAGCAGAGTGCTTGAAGGTCATGATATAGAACAAATGCTACAATTTCTTAGAAAAAAGTCCATATCTATAAAACTATAGTAAGACCAACATCTTGTCATAGTGATGGAAATCAAAGTGGACATACTCAAAGACAGAACAAGGAACCAAGAACTAAAAGAAACCTACAAGACATTGAAGTGTGAACTAGAACCAAAAGAAAAAAATACATAAACATAATGAGCAAAAAAAACAAACAACAAAAAATCAGTAGAGAGAAGAAATAGAAACAGACTACCTTTTTTATAAGAGATGGAAAATGTGCAGTACACGAGGTCTATTGCAGTGTAGGACGACCTAAAAAAGGACCTACCCACTAAAACCATTTTTCGCATCTAAGACATTGGCATTGCTTAATAGGAGGACATCTCCTCATTGTAGCGCCCGGTAACTTTCCATTCTCCTTTGTATTCGGGATGCAACATATGGTCGTTTGGATCCCCTTCTATTTTTTTTCACTTTCCTTTTTAAATAAATAAGTTAGTTAGGGCTGTATCCGTTTGTTGTATTTTATAAAGTCCTCTGTATATGCATAGAATAATAAAAAAATTAAATATTATTGCCAAAGGTCCTTCGCCGTTCCCCTGGGGATAAATCCAATCAACATGTAAATAATAAAAAAAGTTGATAAAAATACAAAACTTGGGTAAGTTGAAAATTTATTAAATATGAAAATAACCATGTATATAAATCCAATAAGTAAAACAAAACTTATGAGCAAATTTATTTAAAAATGTACTGCATCAAAAAAAAAAAACTATACATACATAACTTAATTATTATTACAGATGTAATTTATACTCGATTATTACAGCAGCAATGTTTTAAGTACTGAATAGGTAGTAGTTAAATTATTTACAAACAATGGGTTTATAAATGAAAATTAAAACTTAAAGACCTCTTCAGTAACAGTGACCCAAATTAAAAATATACACAATTAATGTAGGAAATAAAAATAGTATATTAACCCAACCGTCGTTATTGCAGTGTACAACGACGGTAGATGAACAAAATACCACAGCCGATGTAGAAATAATCCACAATTGACTACTTTATAAATTGGGAGGAAGTTTTTAAAGCCCTAAAAAAATCGTTCAAATGCAATGACTCTCCACAGGTAAATTAATGAAAATACAAACATGGAAATGTGCAATGCGTGTAAAGTAGTCATTGTATTTGTAATAATTCTACTAGCACTATAGTAAGGAATAGCAATTTAAATTTAGAAGAATCACACTTGTTTCAAACTCACCCACAATTATTAAGAACCTAACTAATTTTTTATGTCATTAAAGTTGTGCATTTAACGAATTTATCCAATCAAACAATATCCCAAATATTCAATACTATTGCATTCTGTATATATTGTAGAATTTGTTTGGAAACAATCAAGCTCTAACTGTTATCCAGCTGCCACCCAACAATAATAACAAATAAAAAATAAATACGAACTCATTCCAATAATATAATAAATTATTTTTTATGTTTAATCATAACAATTAAAGCTGTGATTGGTTGTCCACCAAATTGTACTTCAAATAAATAAAATTTACACTTTTTAAATCATTAAAAATACTTGTACATTTCATAAATCAGACATCGATTGAGCATATATGTACAACCCTCTTTAGATTGTTAACTTTAAAATGTAAAATTAACAATTTAACCATTTGCAAAAATGTGTAATTTTTCTCAATAAAACACACAATTTTTAATGGGTATATGAAATACATATTGAACCGTGAGTAGCATACAAGCAGCATACATCCAGCAGTCTGTTTATTATCTTCATTTTATTAATAATAATAATAATTAGGGACTTGACCAGAATAATTTATTAAAAAAATTTTGAATGCTCGATGTATTATTTACAATGAAAGTTAAGGCCGAAATTTTTATATCGCATTCGAAACGTGTCCCATTACTCGCCCTAAATTAATATTTTTTGTGATGAATAACTATCGTATAATTGTACAAAGTCGTAATTTAAAAAATAACTTACATTTATTTGTATACTTAATCACTAAATATATTATATATGCACCAAATTGTAAGCTATTTTTATGAATTATAAATAATGTACACTGTAAAAACATTTATATACAGATTATAGTATTAATGGATATAGAAAAGGCTCGTAATGGAGCCATTTGTATATTAATTAATAAATTATGTCGTAGTATCTCACATGCTGAAATCATTACAATAATACCAAAAAGATGTTTGGTAAAATATACATATCCCAATGTAATACGAAATATATATGTATACTAAATTATATCAAAAATTCTAATTACAAGATCAAGTCATTCATGTATAATTCGGGTTATTTTAGAAAATCGTTTCATTTCAATTTGAAAATCATTGATCTAATGTAATAAAAACTAAATACTTATGCATTCGTTAATGTTGAAAATAACATTTAATTTGTTGTGATTTTCTAATATAACCGCTCGACACATACGATCTCTAAAAATGAGACCATGTAATTAAATGTATTCAAGTACACTGTACTATAATGTAGTCTATATAAAATAACTATCACTCATGTGTAAACTGATCTATAGATCGACACATCACGTCGTCTTCCAATTGTGCCGTTGACCGCCACCTTGTGGTGGTATCATGTCTAATAGATACTGCCGTTGTAGGTCAGCAGCTCTTTGTAAATCTGCCATATTTGGCGTACCTTTCCCACTCGCCGCCTGTGCCATTGCTATTTGATAAGGGTAAAATAATGGGGCAAATTGTAGCATGTGCGCTGCTGGAGGTCCGCCCGCAGAAAGTGCTGAAAATAAAATAAAAATTCTTAGAAAAGTTGCAAACAATTAGAGACCAACCGAAAGTTTCAATTTCGGTTTCGATTTCAGCTAGTTTTTGCAAAAAAAATTATTCTTGAAACAACTTTTTGAGGCAATTATTTGCAATACTCGACAATCGATTAAAACTATTTATTTATTATTTTTAAAAATATTGTTTCGAAGTGGAATTTTTTACATTTCCTTGAATTCTTTACGGATTTGCCCAAGCAATTCCAGCTTGAATTATAATATATGTGTAAAGCGTTTAAATATTATGGTCCATGCTCATTATTTGAAAAGTAGTATTTTGACAGGTCTGAGTCTAATATTGTTGATTAAAATTTTGATTTTCATTATAATGAAACAATTTCAATGTTTACAAAAAAAAATTTCTGAAATTTTTTTGAGAGATTTCTAAGAAATAAAAGTGTTTTTTTCATATGTTATTCCTAACAAAGTGTAATATTTCTAAAAGAAGAAAAACAAATTTGTAGTTGAATTTATATTGACTTACTTTGTAATAACTGTCTTTGTAGGACTTGCATAGCTGCGGCATTAAAGTTTGCAGCATTGTCTTGTTTGGAAGAAGAATGTGAACTCCTTGCAGGTGGTGGTGTTGGTTGTGCTGTAGGTGGGGCTGGCGGCGTTGCTG
Organism: Tachinus sp. AB-2021; assembly: GCA_030264575.1. Lineage (NCBI taxonomy): Eukaryota > Metazoa > Arthropoda > Insecta > Coleoptera > Staphylinidae > Tachinus > Tachinus sp. AB-2021. Next base: position 13,136 of record JARJEC010040229.1, on the reverse strand, counting down.
CATGTCTTGGTGTAGGTGTAGGCGTTGCTGCTTTTGGAGCTACCTCAGGTGCGACTGGCGATGGAGCAGGACTGTTTGATGTAAATACGCCATTCTGACAAAAATATTTAAAATCAACAAATATTCGAGAGATCAATAATAATAGTTTTACCAAATAGATCGGGATTAACAAGATTCGTAAATTTCAAAGGGGTAGAAGGGATCCTACAAAAATGGGATAAGGATTATAATATGATTAGGAAACAAGCTAGCAGGTTTTAAAATAAAAATTAATTTTATGTCAATTCTTCGTTCGTTTAGTTTGTAATATTATTTGTTTAATATTTCATTTTCTTTATCTCTATAGACTTTGATTAATTTGTTTCTAGTTATTTTTAATTTACTATCTGAGAAATAAATTAAACAGATTTGTTTCTTTGCTAATTTTTTATTTAATCTGTTTTGCATATTTGTCAATTTTGTTTATTTTTAATTTATTTTGTTTATATCTGTGCTATTTTTTGATTAATTTATTTTGTGCTTATTTTTCGTTCAGTTTGTTTATATAAGAAAGATTGTTATGTTTCCTCATTTAATTTGTTATTTTTAGTTTACATTTTACATTGTTCATTATGTTTATTTATCGTTTAATAATTAATTTTGTTTATATCTGTTTAACTTTTTTATTATTTTTAGATTACTTTTTCAAAAATTAGATATTTTAATTTATTCTTAATTTAGTTTGTTGATTTTGCTTTTTTATGTATAGGGGGACTTTACGTAAACCCTTAAATAGCGTATTTTAAACAATATTTTATGATCATAACCCATATTAAAATTAAAAACAAAAATACGCTTATGTTAAATAAAGAATGTACTACATCACAACATGCCCCATTTTGTTTAAATTTTGTTTTATTTATTTAAACATTTGACTAATATAGTCCTACTTTGCTAGTTTATAATTCATCAAGTTTTGATTATTTCTATTTTATTCTTTGTTTAATTTATCTTTTATTATTTCTTATCTATATTATGTTTTCTTAGTTCACATTTTGCATAATTTGTCAACTTTTTTTTTGTTAAATAATTTTGTTTATATCTGTTATTTTGTGTTTCATTTGTTTACATTTCTCATTTGTCAATTTTGTTTAATAATTCATTATTTATTTTCCTATAATTTCCTATAATTCAAGTTGATTTCTGCTGCAGTACTGATTACCAAAAGTACTAAAGTATTTTACATTAAGTACTTAAAAACTGGTTAATGTATACTTGAATTTTTAAGTATTAGTTCTAATACTTGTACTTAAATACTCAAATTTAGTCCAAATACTTTTTTACTTATAATTTCAAAAATATAAAGTACTTAAGTATTAAAAAGTACTGAAGTATATTCTGCCGTGCTTAGCAAAAACGCCTTACCTACAAAAAATCTAAAATTGAGTTATTTTTACGGTTGAGTTTAAGGTGAGCTTAACTTGCTACTGAATCACACACACATGCGATATTAGTTTTTTAGCTGGTAAATACATAAGCAACAAAATGTTCTTTCTATGGCGCTTTATGGAAAATAAAAACTTTATTGCTTGATTGGTCAGTTTGACACGGCTTGTAGATACAGCGTTTGTGTTAAGCAAGGCATTTTTATAACTTACATTGTTTTTTATTCTTTTAAGTATTAATATTTAAATTTGGTTGAAGTACTTTTTGACTTATAATTAAAGAAATATAAAATAATATTACTCATCTGAGTAATTTTATTTATCTCTCTTATCAATTTACTCTAATTTTACTACTAATTTTGCAGTAAAATCAATACATATTTTAAATAAAAATAAAGATAATAAGCCTATTTTTAATTACATAATTTTACTCGCATATTCTTCTACTCCACCATTCCTAATTTCTCGGTAGTCAATAATACATATTATACATACATGTTTTTTTAATACAGCTTAAAGTTTTTAAAACTATCTTTTATTAAATAAAAAACAATTTTTCATGTACTTGTTCTTAAAAAAGCTATTTAAGTACTGGCACTTAATATTAATTATAAAATATCAGTACTTAAAACACATACTTAAAGTATTATTCTATGTTCGATATGTTTTTCATTGTTTTTAGTTTATTTATGTGTAATTCTGTTTTTCATTGTTTTTAGTTTATTTATGTGTAATTCGTTATTTTTATTTATTCTGTAGTTAAGTTTGTTGATTTATTTTTTTTAAGAATCAAATTAAACTGATTTTTTTTGTCCTGTATGTTTGCACCTGTGTACCAGTCTTGATTATGCATACTAGGTCTTTTTAAAGTTTAGAGAAAAACTGGCTTACAAAGCTTGCTGCAACTCCATCCTCCACTACAAACCGTTTCTCCTCTATAAAGTAACCCACCATCGAACATAAAGTTGCAAATTGTATACACAAATATTTCTATTATCAATATTTTCATGGTGATTTGATTTTTTGTTTGCTTTAATAAAACTACTCTAACTATACTCACTTGTGCTAGCCGTTGCTCAATTTCCTGCTCTTGTTGTAAGGCTTTGACAAACGCCGTCTTCAGCCTATTTGTATGTTCTGCTTTTAATGCCTTCTTCACATTACTAGTAACACATTGCTCACAAATAACTTTGTGTTCTTTAGCTAAAATAATATAATTCGTTAGTTTGTTCTTATAAATTTTTTATGAATGGGAACTTACTTTTACCCTTTCCTTTTACCGTCTCCCATTTCCATACTGGTGTAAAATCAGACTGGCACTGTGAGCAATTAAATGGTGTAATCGGGGTTTGAGGTTTAGTATCCTTCGTCAAAAAGTCGACTACATGTTCAAGACCAACTAAATATATAAATTCGGTATTACTTGGATTTGGTATGAAATGCATCTCTGGTGGTGGGGGCTTGGGAGGCGGTATCTGTAATAATTCATATTGAAACATACTATTTAAAAGTTGCGCTTCTTAATTTTATCAAATAAAACATTTTTTTATTAAAAATAAAAATAATAAAAATGAAAATATACAAGGAGTTTCATAAAAATTTTAAAAAAACTTTTTCGAAACATGAATTTTAAGAAGATAATTTTATTTGTATTTTTGATTATCAACAATCATTAATAAATTATTACCTGTAGAAGTGTTTTCTCCAATTGTTTACGTAATGCTAATTTTGCAGCTGCCTGTCTTTGTGCTGGAGTTTGATTGTCTTCCCGAGATGATCGATCCTGCAATTTAAAAATAAATTAAAATCATTTATTAGTAATAATAATAAGAAAATTTTAACATACATCAATATAATTTTAAAAAATGTTACCTGATCGGGCATAGTTGGAGGTTGTGAAAGCACTAAACCTTTTCCATCTAAGCTACCGGTCTGGCAGCACAAACAAAAATATTGACAGAAATGAGGAACCTCATCCTACAAATCTTTACTAACAAATTTTGAAATATTTATTGATGGCTATATTTGTTCATGTAATATATTACCTTTGATGTTTGTGGTGGAGCCGGTGTTATTGTAACCGATGGTGATAAATCTTTAACTCCTGGTGGAAATCCGGACGTTCTTCCCATTGCACTCCTCGATGGTGGCTGGGGAACTGATAAATTGGCACCTCGGCTACTAATTGGAGATCCTGTTATAGGAGGGCCATGCAAGCTCGATCTAGCCGGTGGAGGCTACAAATTAACATTTTAATAACGTTTTAATTTATTTCATTGATATTAACGTACTCCTCGTAATAGCGATGAAACGCTTGTTTGTCCCGGTTTATGAGAGCTCGTATGTCTTACATGCGCCGCTTGAGGAGGTTGTCCCTTATTGGTAGGAACTTTCACCGTCGTAGGAGTTATACTAAGTCCACTAGGTAAGCCAGTCGGTGGTAAAGCCGATTGTGGAATACTAGGAGGCAACACAGCAACATTTTCTTTAAGCTGTTGTGATTGTTTTAATTTTTTAAGTAAAACTAATTTCATTTCTTCAGCTCGAAGTTCTTCTCGCAATCTACGAAGACCTCGGTCCCTTTAAACATTTCACACAAAGTACAATAAATCAACTGCAATTTATACTTGTTAAAATTTATTTTGAAAATACTTTTTTGTATTTGGGCAACAGTTTTGTTTTAAATTATCAAGATAATTAAAAATTTAATTTACCTCTGCCTCAGTTCAGAGGGACTTAATTCTTTAATTGGGGCTAGTGGCGGCATATCTCCTTCGCTTGAATCGCTGCTGTAATCTGCGTTACCGTTAGTACGTGGTTTCTCTAATATTCCGTTAATAAGTACGTCTGGACTCTCTACGTAGCTTCTAGGTTCGGTTCTAGGTCTCAGTACTCTTCGTGGATGCGCTAAAGTATGGTTAAGATTTATATTGAGTTGAGGTTGACTTGGTTCAATAGTTATGGATGGTGGAATTATTGGGATGGAAGAAGGGATTGCTTGAACGATAGGTGTCGCTTGTGCTGGTGGAGCTGGAGGTCTGATTGAACTGTAAAGAAAATAAATAATTATAATTTTCTTACCAACTATAATAATAAAAAGTTTAATTTACAACACTTTATAGTAGCCAGTAATATTTATAAAGTAAAATAAGAGAATCAACAAACAACACTGACCAAATACTTTTATCAAGATATGTCATAATAGCATTAAAATACCGAGGGCGGTAAAAGAGTAATAATGCCCGCAAGTCGACAGAAAAGAATGTAGTCATGTTCACATAAATCTAGTACAAGCAATTTAGATCAAGTTACGTTATCTAAAATTGTTTGTTATAAAAGTGAATCTAAAAACGTTGCACTAAAAGTATATAATTTTTTCTACGACTACAATAGTAAATGAGCAATTTCGTACATTTAATTGCGTAAGCAAACCCATACACATGCGTAATTTAGGTTTCTAGGCAACAACCAGTTATAACAATATAAATAAATACAGTTACGATAAATAACTATTATAACAAATAAATATTTGATTTACTGTTTACAAGTTGGAATCCATAATATATTTTAATTAAATTATGTACCTGTGATATTAATGAATGACCTAAAATATTATATTTTTCTGTCTATAATGGACTTACAAAAAATAATTTATGATTAATCAATGTAAAAAAAAATCACAAATCTGTCATATTATTTCCAAGGTAAATCCGATTAATTGGACATTAATTAAATAATATATTAATTCTTAAGTTTAATTCGTAAAAATCTAGTCGTAGAAAAAGTGCACTCCTGGAATTACTACACGCTCCGTTACGCAAATCGTTCGCAACTTTTCCAAGTGTGTAATATTCTACTTACAACTCTTGATATGTAATATACTAATAAAATAATTTTCCCGATAGAACGTCATAGTTGAGAAACGCGACAGATTTGGAGAATGCCGGGCGTTATGACAAATAACGCCCGTCGCTAACCTAACTTTAGTAGTGTCCTGCCATTCCATTATGAGCTTAAAGCATATTCAAGCTCAACGGAGTTTTCACCAAAACAAATACACGCGGACATCCGCTCATGTAATTGCGGTATTGCTTTCAAATTAGTTTAAAACCAATACCGCAGCTGCATGAGCGGTTACATGTAATGCGCACGTTTCTGTGCTTCTTTTAATTCCTATGTTTACAACCAAAACTGTTGCATAAATCGAGCACCATGACTGCAGTTTTGACTGAACCTCCTTCTTCTGTTACTTCTGTAATGACTGATGAAGACTAAGGTTCAGTCAGTTCTACAATGTAATTTAATTTCTGCTTGGTTTGATTGACAACTTTTAGTAATAGTTATTTGTAGAACAAGGCCAGAAAGGCCTTGTTCTACAAATGATTGCCAAGTTAGTTCTACATGTTTGACGTATCGTCAAACACTTTCCAGTCGCTAAAGGCGACTGAAAAATGTTTTGCAGTACAGAACTGTAACTTTGTTACAGTAATTGGAAAAATTAATTTTCTGAATACAAATGCTACTTTGCTGGATGAATCTGAGAGTTGCGAGATGAACGAGGCGAACATCAGGCGAGAACAGCTAAGAGTATTTCGGCCGTGATGAACACAACATTTTTTGGGCGGCTGCAGTTGCTGTTTGACATTTAATTAATTTGTGTTACATATCTACCAGTTACAGTGCCAATTTCGTAATGTCAAAAACTATCAAGCTATATCTGGTCTGAAAGTGTTTTGCAGTAGGGAACTGTCATTTTCAGTTACAGTAATTGCAAACGCCAACTTTGAGGATCCAATTGCGGCCATAATCATTGACTTTCAGATATAGCCGCTTAAATAAAAAAATTGTTTAAATTTAATAAATTGTTCATTCATGATAATGTTAATGTTAGCTTGCAAGTGTTTACACCTTTAACATTCCCATACCGTTTTATTATTAATTATTAATTAGTAAAAATAAACAGCAGATGTATTCAAAAGATCACATCCAGTATATTATCTTGCATACGTATTTATAAACATTATAATACAATAAAATGCTGATTCTTCATTGTTTGTAAATCATTGGTGGCAATTGAACATTTTTATTGAACCTCTGCCCACATTTTCGTTATCTATGTTTAATAAAACCAGATTACTTTGTTTAATCATTCGTTTTAATTTATTCAAACAATTTTGCTATTTATTTAGTACTAAATAAACATACAAAAGACCAGTTACATTGCTCCATTGAAATATTTTATTTATATTTTTAATATATTTTTTTTATCTTTTAATCTAATTTATTTGTGATTTTTGTTATTATTTTTAATGTATTTTTTGCGTATTATATTTTATGATTCATATGCACAAATAAAGGCAGATATGAATAAAGAGATTATTATTATTAGCCTCATATTAATATTTTCATAAATAAAAATATAGCAATAGTATAATCCCATTTTAAATTAAGTAATTTATCGTATTTTGAGGAATTTTACTTTTTATAGATGCCAAAAGGAATAAACTAGTTTGCTGATACTGTTAATAATAATAATAATACCAATAATAATCTGTTTATTTTAAGTAGTAAATTTATAAATACGTATAAAAGGCAAATACTATAAAAATCACTAGGCTTTCACTTAACCCATAATTTTGAAAATGTTTGATCTTTTTCTTGTTAATCCTTACAGCTCTGAACTTGTTTTCTTCTTATGTGCTGCATTATGTTCAAATAATTGAATTGTGAAAATGCAATATTATGTCAGTAATTAATAACTCAACCATTTTTAATTTTTACAAAAGTGACAAAAAAATCTAATATTATAGGATAGAAAAATACTATAATTATAATAAACAATAATTTATCAAAAAAACTTAATTTACGTGAAAGTTTTCCAATTCATTAAAAAAAATCATTGTGTGTGTGCGCTTCACTTTTAAAACCACACTGTTGAAGTAAAATTTAAAAAAATAAACAGTAAAAAAATATTGGCCTATTGTGCAAAAATCAAATATTTAAATAGCCCTTAATTTGAAGAAGCTTTTATAAAGTACGATCATTATTTTGAACAACCCTATACCTATACCGGGTGACAACTGAAACAGGTACGACCATAAAATTTTAGGTTAATATATACCACATGACCGAATACCGCTAAAATATTCTAAATTATCATTTCCTGTTTAAATGAAAGTGTTTCATTTTTGCAGACTCACTATATAAATTTCACGTCAAAATTCTGATTTTATTTAAATAAAGTGCAAAACTAATTTCAACAACTAAACAATTTATGTTTCGTGAGTATCGGCAAAGTTTCACACCGTTATAATAAAACAACTTAAATGTTTTATTGTTAGAAACAGAGAGAAAAGTCACAGCTAGGAAAACACGCCTTTTAACCAAATAATTAAGTCATTTTTAATACAAACTGGTGTAGATATTAATGTACAAATGCCACATCACATAGATGCCACTTAAGAAAATCTTTATTTAAAAAATGATGAGTAAAATTTGAAAATATCATGCAGATTCCGCATCTTACGGCAACTATACAAAATTATAAAGTCATAAAAAGTAAAACTTATATCATGTGCCACTTCATGTTGCAAGAGAACAATGTCAAAAATGATTTTGTAGTTTCATTTAAGCAAATATATACTCGTAAACTCGACGTAAAATAAATCGCTCATTAAATACAATTTACAATTTAGTTATTATATACAACCGGAATGCATTTTTTATTAGCTTGCAGCTGGTACAGCCTCATATCTATAACTAGCAGAATGGCCATCAGAAAGCATTAGAGTCGTTATTGTACAAGTCCGAATGGCAGATGTTTTCTTGTTTTGGCAAACTTCTATTATTTTTGTAAAAATAATTTAAGTACTTCATAATTAGTACTATTGATTGATTGATGCTCTACTAAAACATACCATGCTGTGGCTTGTAAAGTATTTGCTATACAAATGATGATAATTCGAAACTTTGAATTGCGTTTTTAGCATTGATGCTTTTTTTTAAATTTTGACGTATTTAATGCCCAAACTTTATTTTAATGCTCGTTGTTATAAACAAAATATAGCGTAAATTGCTTGAACAACTCTGAATATAAAATTAACCCATTAGTACATAGACAAAGTTGCTGTATTTTTATCTATGTTTTTGGTGAAAATTAGTTTATTATAGACAAAAGAACTTAATTTTTCGTTCTAGTAAAAAATTTAATTAAACGTTAATTATTTACAGCCCGTCCGTATAGGCGATGCATGAATTAACAATGTGTTATGAAAAATAAAAAAGGTTTTTATTTTGAAAAAAGCAATAGACATAGAAAATAGATCTTATTGGCTTTCAATCCGCAAAAGTGTATTTTGTGAATACAGAGTATACATTTATTCTAATAAACTATCCTCTCCTGTGTCTCCCAAAATTGCAAATATCGGCATATTATATATTGGGTGTCAGAATTAGCTCTCTTTTATTTGCTTAGTGTGTCATAAGTTTTTGAAATAGACTAATCTACAAACTTTTAGGTAATATGCCACATCTATAAAAAGTCACAAACCAATCCATTTTATCAACACCACTCATATATTTGTTATAATCTGAGATAACTTTTGCAGAACAGAAACTTTGATGTGATTTTGTTATTGTATCCCATCTATTTACTGATACAATTTCATTTATGTTGAATTATGTGCTCATCAAGACCCATTCTATTGCAAATTTGAAGTTAATTCATTTGAAATTTTATTGAAAATAAAAATAAAGACACTTTGTTCTTGGTTTCCCAATAATTTTGATTATAAAATGGACATCTTTAGGCCATTTTCTGAAATTGTTGCAGTTTTACAAATACTGGCAATTCTTAAGTGAATAGTTTGACGCAGGTGAAGTAATTGTTCATATATGTTTTTACCCATTATTTGAAAGTACTTTACTTTGTTCTAGTAACTTTAAAACAACTTCTCCTACTAGACCAAACTGTGTTTTCAATGTTACGCTTTGCATAATGTCCCCTAAAAAGGACGCGATGTATAAAATGATTTGAAAGGCAAACTAATCACAAATTTTACTTTAAATATGTACACATAGATTGTATACACATCTAAGTAAACAAATATTATAGATGTTTATGCGTCCATTTTTTTAAAATAAAATATTAAAATCAAATATGTGTGCATTAAGCAATAGCACATATGATACTATGTATGTTTACTTGTAAGAACTACAAAAAACTTTTTATCTCATCTCAGAAAAACATAGATAGTCAAAAACGCGCGTCCTCTTAAAGCGACTCTATGCACTAAAGGGTTAAAAATAAAAGTTCTGAAAACAAATTGACCTACGATTTCAGCCAGTTTTATTTTAATTTAAGAAAAGGGAATTCTGACTCTCTTTTGTATGGCGGGCTTTAATATAATGTTTCAAAACTGATGAAAATTTTACAATGCCCGATGACACTGTGCGATTTATTATATCAGCTGTACAGTTTATTAAAAACCGGCTGAATTTAAAATAACAGCTACATTTCAATAAACTGTACAATATTTGATATAATCAATTGCACAGTGTCATACAGGCATAAGTGTCATATATCAAAAACCAGAAACTATCGAGAGATATACTGGACAACATTTTGATATTTCTTTATATTTAATGAAACTTTCATAAATGGTCTCGATATTTTGTAAAATACATCAATATTTCTCCACGCCAAAACTTACCATGTTTTAGTAAAGTTAGTGTGAGTGGTTATATATTTTTTCTTGTAGGAAGAATATATAAGCTTCGTTCCTACAAGCATAAAACAGGTTCCGAACCAGTTCGAGAACAACGTTTTCTGTTCCAACACAACTCTGACCAATTTCGAAAAAAAAGTTATTCCAACACACCCGCCGACTGTTCGGAACCAGTCAAATCAGTCCCTGCCTGTCAGCTGGTACCTAAAAATCGGATTTTATTGCATGTAGGATCGGAACTTGTTTCAAACTGGTTCGATTTCTTGCGGACCCGAACGAAATAATTCAGAAGTTATTCATAACTTATCATCCGGGATTAGTTCGTAAAATTCAAGTAGGAACAACGTCAAAGATACTAGACTAGACATTATTTTAAAACAGTGGGTGCGCAAACCGTGGGTCGCGGTTATGCATTTGATACTGACTGATTAAATAATTTGTCAAGTTCAATTTGTTTGTACCGTTGCTTAGCGCCAGTGCACTTATCGCTGTAATTCTCGCACAAAAGCAATTTTCAAAGTAATTCTTGCACAAGTGCAATTTTCAATGTAAGTGGAATATAATTTGTCAAAAATTTAAAAATGGCTCGATATGATTGGTTTATAATTGTAGAGGGAAATAGTCAATATAATTATAACAAAATTAAAAGTGTTACTTTTGCTGTGTGTTCCATGTACACTCACAATTTTTATTTATCTAATTTAATTTAATCTATAAGAAAATTTTCAACTATGTGAAATTTTGGATTTTTTAAATTTTGTATCAACATTTTATAACTTTTTCGTTTCTTTGATGTTTTGTTAGTTAATCTTTTTGGAATTGTTTTGAATTGCGTGTAATTTTGTTGTGCGTAAAATTAAGTAGTGGATTACCGCAGTTAGCTTAAAAAAATATGACAACAAAAAAGTTTTATTTCAACAAGTATCATGATCTACAACAAAATTTTACACAAAAGGGTAGCCGGGATTGAAAATGTTGTGTTCCAGATCTAGAACATAAAATGTACCCTACAGACAACCAGTACCACATCGCCAATTTGGCTAAAATCAAAAAGATTAAATAAAAAGTTTAAATTTAATCATCCAAATTTACACCGTTGCAAGCGACTACGATCAAATGTAGATAATTGTTTCACTCCCGATAAGGATTTATCAGCACACCTTTGCGATTTCCGCATAGCATTAAAAATTTGCAATATTACTCACATTTGCAAACGTTTTTCTTTTACTTCTCAGAACTTTTGTCGACATTTCACAAAGTATATCGGTATTTTATATTTTGTATAATTCCAACATTCTCAAATTTATTTTGTGACATGTGCAGAATTGCTATAACGCTTTTTGACATTTTTCAATTTTCAACTGTTTCAGAATTTATGATATATTTAGTATTTCATTTACGACAGTATTTATAGAGATCTTTGTACAATTGGTTTGTTTTTTAATTTATCTAACCTTACAATTCGCCATCGGCATTGCAGATTAACTGCCCAATAAAACCCACACACAAACGTACTCATTTTTAGATGATTGCTTGAAATATATTAAAGAAAATATTATTGATCAAATTGTATCTATTTGATCATTGCAATTCTTTCAGCTTTCCGGTATAAAATATGTATTTTGACTGTAAGCTAAACCAACACGGAGTCAAAAATGCGTACATAGGATTAATAAATTTAATTTTTTAATGGTTTTATGACGACGGAAATATTCTTTTAAGAAATTTTTTACATAAATATATATCATGTTTTAGGCAAGAAAAATAAAAACGTATTTACAAGAATTATCGATGAATATTCTAAATAAAACTTACAATAGAAAACTATTATATTATACATTTAACAAATTAATTTTAAAGAATGATTTACAACTCAGCTAAAACCGGTAATTAGTGTGATTGCACTGCCAATGATAACTTTAACCAAACTCTAAAGGTTAATCAGAAACCGTGATTATATTTTAATTCAGAAATTACATTTAAAAATAAAATTCATAGATTTATGTTGCAATAAAAATCGATAGTCAATAAATACAATCAATAAATTTCTTATCTTATTCAACACACATTCGTATTTTAAACATTTTATAATATTAAAACAATCATAATTGTTTTAAAATGTTTAATATCCTGATAATAATCTAAAACATTTGTTGTTACTTTTTACGATTTGCTTTGTATTGATTTTATATAAAAATTAAATATTTAATAAAAAAATATTGTTGATATAATAATAATATAGTTGAGAAATGTTAAAAAGAATATTAATTATATAAATGAATATATAATTGCAACAAACACAAAGTGTTAATGTAAATATTACGATATTTATGTAATTATTTAATAGGAATACGAAACGATTTTTATTTGTATTTGATATGTCAACAAAAAAATGAGGTTAGTAAAGCGTTTTACATTACTGCTTTATTAAAACCACGTATGTGTTAGTATGATAATCGATTATATTATATAATAAAATAATAAAAATCGTTAAGTATAATAGCGGCGATGTCAACAGTAATAATTAAAAATTGCAAAAAGAAAAACTTACCTAACACTCAAATCAACGACAGCTTCATCAACGTCCATCTTCTCCATGAGCGGCTGGATGTTGTTAAGTCACCTATCGGAAACAAAACACGGGCGGCATTACAATAGTGTACTTCCTCATTTTCATACTGCACAGCATTCATTTACAATAAATTGCGTTGAATGTAAATTAAAAAATATTTGAGTATTATTCGGACGCTTTTGTTCCGTCCGACGATTAAGCGAGTTAAGTAAGTAGAAAGTGGAGCAAGCGTTAGCAAAACAATGAAAATATTAAATATATAAATGCAGCTGAACCGCCGGCAAATAATTATCAAAAGTATCTTGATCTAAGCTACGGCGTACGTCGTCCGTAATGACCGCGTGTTGGGGACACACAAAACCATGTTGCCAAGTGAATGCGAACATCCTTTCGGTACAACTAAATCCGAATTTG